>JABYQR010000039.1:0-207239 GCA_022592445.1 Cytidiella melzeri | reverse complement strand
CAACCGTGTTATGGTCCTCCGTCGTGTGGTTCGCTGGGCAGACCTTGCACCATTCGAACGCTCCGTTTTTGCACTGGTCCCTCCAGTGTCCAATACGATGGCAGTGAGTGCACATCGCAACACGAGCCGTCGACTGAGCAAGTACTAAAGAGCACTTTTTCGAGCCGATGGTAACTCTCTCCTGGATGAGGCGTTGGGTGACCTCGCGCCAACGTCATACGCGAAGATATGGAGGGCCCTGGAGAGCCTTTCCTATGACCGCACCCAGAACGCGACAGGGTGTAGTTCGACGGACCAGGTGTTGGAAACCTCAGGATTGTTCCTCGACATTTCCGCGAAGATATCCTGAATCATAGATCCTTGCTTGGGCAAGCTGGATCACGAGTTCCCCATTGACGTGTACATATGTACCAAGAGGACAGGAGGGTATGAGGAGGACAGGGATAACCAGCGATATCTCAGCGGTCATCTTCGTCCAGACGTCTTCGAGCCAATTCACGAAGTTGAGTTCGGGACGCACTTGGAAAGCCAACTGCAGCTGGTTTCGTCGTTTCTCGTCCACTTCACCCTGATGACAGGTTCAGTTTCGGCTGGAGGGTGGTCATCGCGCCTCCCTTCTTTCGTGCTCAGCAAGCTGCCAGCTATGATAAAGTCGGGCCACAATGGCTCGAACTTCCTCTTCCTTGCGGATCGACCCCTCTCAGCAGACTGATGGAACGTAATCACCACCGTAGTCTTAGACTCTGGAGGCCGTGGGGCATGGACGACAGGGGCCTTAGGCTTAGGCTCGCGTACGAGATTTGCTCTCGCATCTGGCTTGGTATCACTCGCAGGGTGGGTGCCTGGAACGACGATTTTCCCTTTTCCTTTGTCTCGTGCTGCCGGGGTACTCGCACCCTGTCCTGCCGAAGCATTTGCAGGGGGGTTCGCCGGAGCAGGAGGAGGGGGGGGACAGATTGGGAGGACACCTCGATTGGGAAACCGAAGGAGCCCATTCGTTGACCAGTCGCTAGGATCTGGTCGATGCTAAAGTCAACGGCCGTAGGGCCCAAGACTCGTAATCCCAGGGCGAAGTTGTTGATCATCTCCACCGAGAGCGACTTGAACCAATCGTCAGCAGTCCGAAGCTTCTTCGCTGGCGGAGCCGCGGTAGATGGAGTGTCAGGGCGCTCCGTGGTGTGAGTGGAGTCCGCACGCGGACGCTTTCCAAGACTGGTCTCTCCCGCCACAACAGGAGGAGCAGTCGTCGATGTGGAAGCAGAAGCAGCCGCCTTCTTGGCAGCCGCTGCTTGGCGCTGACGGTGGGTCAACGCGACTGATGGGTGCATACCCTCGAACGGAGACTTGGCCGGCGCCTTGTCTTTCCCCTTCTTTTTGGTGGCATCGGCGTAGCTCCTCCGAGCTCCCGGTGTCATGATCTCTTCCGCTTCGGAGGCAGCACCACCCTCGTCTGCAGAAGTCATCGCATCGCTTACCGCGCCGCCATGCTCTCTACGAGAGGCACGACCGGGGCCACACAAATTGAGTCAAGCGTCTTTTTGGCCTTGGGACCAGGTCCCTTGGCTGCAGACGCTTTTGTCGGGCGGGCATACGACGGCAGAGCCTCGTCGTCCACTTCCATATGCTCCTGTTGGAACCTGAGCCTCCGCTCACTACGCAGCTTGGCCATGTCAGAGCGAATCTGACTGACGCTGGAAGCCATTTCAGACACCGTGCCCCGGATAAACGTTGAGGCCTCGATGTGTCGGTGCGCCTGAGTAGACGCAATGAGAAGAGAAGGGGAAGCAGGGTCCCACTTTCGGAAGTACGCTTCGAAATGGTCTGTCACCATTTGTAACAGACCCACGATGCGATTACGAGCGAATTCCCGCCTACCTACAGGCAGCTCCGCAAAGAACGCGCCAGACGGGTCCCAACTAGGGGCCGCCATCGCGATATTGTCGAACGACTCGATGACACGATCCAGGATGTCACCCACTGCGTTCTCGCCTCTGCACACGAATGCGTGAAGGATAGATCCTTCCTCGGTTCGCTGCGATTGGTTTCTGTCCTCAGGCTCACTGGTGTGCGTTTGCCCTTGGAAAGGATTAGACCCGGCTGGAACAGCCTGGGTCGATGTCGGAATCTGAATTCGAAACACGAGTATGAGCGCAGTCCCATATTGCGCGAAGTAAATCCTCGTGCCCATCAGATGACAGGCACGTGGATCGATGGATAGTTGGGGGGTGCGTATGCTTACCTGTAGCGGCACCTCATTCGCCTGCGACGTCTGGACAATAGTCGCATACGTCGGGGGGGCATGAAGTTGAGTCCCGTGCGAGCCAGCACCCGAGCTATGCGCAGGGGCGGTGGAACCCTCAGGGAATGATTTGAGGTCTCTAGCAGTTGCACCACTAGAGACTTCGGGGGCATGAAGCTGAGTCCCGTGCGAGCCAGCACCCGAGCTATGCGCAGGGGCGGTGGAACCCTCAGGGATTGGGTTGAGGCCTCTAGCAGTTGCACCACTAGAGGCCTCGGGGTCCTGCAAGGCAGGGGCCTCTTTCGAGGTCAAAGATCTGGGAGCAGATTTTTTAGGTCTGCCCCCGTATGGTTCAAAGGGCTCTACAGAGCCCTCTCTCCGAACAGGTCCAGCTGTAGGTGAGCTGGACTTCGTTCGCGCTGCTGTCGCCATAGGTACGTCGAGATTCGAAGGAGTAGTCATGGGCGTCTGTCTTCGATGGTGGTGGTACCGGTACAAGAGAGGATGACGACCGCTTAGAGAGTCGGATTACAGCCAACTTTGCCAATTTGGCACGTGACCAAATGAATCTTGCCAAGCGGACAATTGGAATGCCAAGTTCAATCAGTGACGCATACGACAGATTTGGTCTAGATGCTCTACGGAATAATCTTCTGGCATGGAAACAGCTGCAGGATGAGGTCACGCGTTACCTTGAACTTCATACCATCAGCCGGGAGGATCTGCGCGAGGGGATTCCAGACAAGTCACGAGAGTTCAATGGCATGCTTGGGCTGCTTATCTTAGCAACCGAAAAAAAGGTTGACCGCCTTGCAAACACTAGACGTAACTATAGGTAAGTCTTCATTCGATTAGTTGTGCTAACATACTCACAGTTAGTACTTGTAGCAACTAATTGTCACTATGCCAGGTCCAGGTTCGCTACCTGTCGATTCAGCTGGTTGAGCACTATTCTCCTTTGCGATCGTGTTTGGAAATGAATACGTAGTGATTGGTAGTCATTATGCAGATGCGTGTTTCATGATTCAAGTACAGAGGATGAAAGAAAGGGGTAATACTGTACTACATCTATACAAAAGTGTTTGTCCAGGCTTACCACTGGCAGTCCATCACATTCCTCATCGGCAGAACAATGTCCAAGCATGTCCACATTAGTCCACAATTATAGTGTGGTGTCCAGCACTGTCCAACTCACTCGTGTTTTGTTCTTGTGTACATACAATACAGACATGAGCAGTAGCCAATGTGTCACCGTTGATGGCTCGCGCGAGTGGCAATTGCTTGTGAGTGCAGCACCAAGCGAGATCTACATATCAAAAGGTAGGGACGATTTTCTGTTGTTCGCATGTCTGCGTAGAGCCAGCCCGCTCGTTGTGGCATTCCTGATTACTTCAGCTTCCTTGCCCTCGAGATGTACGGAGAGGAGCTAGAGAGCCTTACATAACACCTTTGCATTCTTCATGCGCGACTGTCAAAAGCCACAGCCAAACGGAATGCAGTGCCAACTCAGAATCGACATGCGTAATGCTGGTTCGGCGTCGAGCCTGACCATAGCTCGAGGCAGCGTTGACTTGGCGGTCGAAGAGTACGTCCACACGGCGCGGATATACAGAAAACCTGAGGATAGGAGTTTTTCCACATCGCTGTGAAAACGTTTCAAATTGTGTGTGTTTGGGGAAGGATGCATGCAGCAGTTCAAGCCTAACATACTGAAATCAGTACTTTAAGGGACAGCAAATACACGGTGCTTACTTAGACTTCCTTCACCTCTTCTGCGGATTCAACCAACAGCCCAGTAAATTAGCCTCCCAGCACCAGGACGTTGACAAGATGAGTGAAGGGCATCCTATGTTACGGGTTGACAGGAAAGGGATTGGCTGCGGTACTTGAGCCACCAGGTTGGAGATTCATGGCGCTGATGCCAACGCTGGTGATGACAATGAAAATTGTCGTCGTCGTCGTCGTTGTCGTAGTTGTAGTCGAGACAAAGTTGGTAGTGGTCTCGTTGTCGGCGTGATGGTGGACTCGGTGGTTGTGTTCGTGGGCGCGATGCACAGCCTAAGGTAAGATCGCCCAATGTGGCTAACCAATCTACTCACCCACTGATTCCCTCGCGGCGGCCGGAAAACACCTCTCGTCTACGGTTGTGGTCCTGAACGCACAGGTGGCTGTCAGCAAATCACGAAGGAATCCTGCCTTTGTGTGAATAACTCGATCACTTCGACTGCTCGTGGTTAATCGTAGTGCAGACGTCAGTGGACAGCCAGTGCGTGCTATGTGCAACAAGATCACCAATCATCAATGAAAGTATTGTCACAAAAGTAAGACCTGCGTCGATATTGTTTCGAGCCTGCGGAGTAACGCCGGGTCGCCGACGTTACAGTAGATTCTCCTACTTGTCGACCGTTCATATCCACTTTACAAAGGTAAACTGACTGTATAAGAGACATATATTACTTTGGAACCTGATGATTGCTACACAGAACAGGCGAGCCTGCAACATGGAGGACATCAGACACTGTCTGCTCGGTGAGCTTGATTGAGCACTCACACATTACTGCAGGAAACGCTTCGTTCTCCAGTACGCAATCCAGCTCTGAACGTGCTTCGGTCCAAGCGGCTGCAAATTGCGGATGGTCGTACTGTAGTGTTGCAATTTCGTCGTATCTAGTATCGCTAGCCCAACCGAGTCAACTTCTATCTTCTCGCTGTTGCCCGTTTTGTTCCGCTTGGCGATCCCGTTGAAAAAGTTAAGCAGTTTGATAGCAGGCTGATAACAAATGGCGTTATTCTATGGCTAGAAGGGGGACAATCTCGATACTTCAGAACGTACCATCGACTCCAAGGTTTGTTGAGATGCATCAGCGGATCTCGCCTCCACTTGTGCAACCCAGTCAGCGAACGGTATAAACGGCAGACTGAGCCCCAAGGCGACGTTGGCCGCGTCGAATGTCTCTCTCCAGGAGATGGGGCGAGGATGCACAACGTTGAGCATACCGGCAGGATCGTCTTTCGACAAGACAAGGTCGAGTATTGCCCCAGCTACGGCGTCCATGGGGATCCAGTTCACGGGCTACAGTGTACACGAGTCAGTACCAGATTGGATGGGATTTAGATGTCTGTGTGGAGAATACGTACACCGGATGCATCTGGGTAGGCCCCAAGTGCAATACTCGTCTTGAAAAGAATCGGGACCCAATCTGTAACGTTCCACGCTCCTGTGTCTTCTGGACCACATAGCTGACCGACTCTTAAGCAGATCGCATCGAGGCCATGAGCCCTTGCTTCAGCGAAGATCTGAGTGATAATATGAGCGGCTTAGGATTGAGATATGTATACGGATCTAGGCCTACATGCTCGACCACGTATTTGGACGCTGCGTACCCAGTGTCGGGGTTGATGCCGTTATCGGGTAAGAAGTCTTCGGGTACAGGCCCGTCGGTGGGGTTCCAACTTTGAGCGGTAGCGATGGAAGATGTGAAGATCACCCGCACTGATCTGTCGAGAGACAGTGCAAGATCTATGAGTTTGCGTGTGCCCGAGATGAGGCCTTCGAAGAAGGAGAGGCCGTGGGAGAAGTGTATTGCCCATGCGTTGTGGACTACGTCTGTTATCGACCCTGCCAACTGAAGAGTAACAACTTTCGTGAACAAGTTCTATACGAGGAAATAAGGTCATAGTGTACCTCGTCGTATACTTCTTGTGGAAGCCCAAAGTTGGGGAGGTCAAGGCTTCCAGTCAACGGCGACAGCTTGCTCTTGGAAAGAAGATCCACAGGCAGTCCTCGATCAGCGAATGCGGAAGCTAGACGACCCATGCCTTGTACATCGGATCCTGGCCGGTCGAGCGTATACACCTTGCTGACATGATCATCGGCCAAAAGACTTGCGAGGATGTGCGTTCCAAGATTCCCCGTGGACCCTGTCAGCAGAACGATTGCTCCCCACTCCGTGACACGTGTCTTGGAGCGTGCTTGTGGCATGTTTGCGGTGTATTTGGAGATCATGTCTCTGGTCTGCTGAAGACCGCTGGGGGTGGACTTTGAGCTCGGCTCGGGGTGGACAAGATCGTGTATCGCGTTCGCGAGACGATCGAGGGTGGGGTAATCAAAGATGAAATTCTGCGACACATGCTTGGCCGCGTCAAACTGCTTGGAAATGCGCAGGGCAGCGACGATGCGGGTGCGGAGGAAAGTAGCACTCAAACTAAGCTCAATGATTAGCTCAGGACGCAGGGAGACGATAAGATAATACCTGTCAAAGCCTTGCTGGAATAGGTCGAGCGTTGGATGGACAGACTGGCCGTCGTTTATTGACGAAGACACTTCAAGAAGCCAACTTTGGAGATCAGGGATATCCCATGACGACGGTGGTTTTGTGTCCTTCATGTTCGTGCTATTCTCGACAGTTTCATATCTGTGGTTACTGTGTGAGTAATCGAAGCTAGGCGCTGACCAGGGAGCTCACAGCTGATTGATTTTGTCTTCGTAAAGTGCCATGACTTGCTTCTTGAGCACGGTCCCTTTCGGAGCGCGAGGGAAGGGCCTCGCGGGATCGGTGACAATGATCATCTCCTTGAAGATTCTTGCAAAAGCGGGTGCATTCCGATTAGCTTCGTCAACCACTGGCCTGCATAGCAAGTAAGCAGTGTTGAATAAAATTCCACCAAATTCGCGTACCAAATTCTATTCCTGAAGGCAACCAGCGCCTGTTCGCTGGATGAGTCGACCAGGTTTTCATCCGTCGGCTCGATGAGAATCCCAGCTTGGTCTCGTCCTCTGCCAAACATTATTGCACCTCGCACAATTGGACTAGACAGAATATGCCCCTCTTGTGCAAGAGGGACAACTTTCTCGGCTATTCATTCGATTGTTAGAGATAGCTTGCAGTAGGAATGAGAGAATTCAAGATTACCTGTTTTCAAGACGATCACGTCGTCCGCGCGACCAGTGCTGATGGAGTTGTCAAAGGCTGCAAGCACGTACTTCGAAGGCTGACTCACAGTTTCCAGAGATCTCTCGTCGGATGAGGCACGAACAGATCTGAAGTGGCATATCCAGGCGCATCTTCGACATTCTCGATGGCTGGACGGTGAGTAGCACAGCTCTTTGTCGTCGAATTAGCTCACAGCGCCGTGGGATTAACCACTATAATTATCTTACCATCAGTTGTAACTCATAGCTACCATCGCCTTGGGGAATCCATCGAGGTTTGTACCGAGGGTTGAACTTCAGCCATTCCCAGTCTAAGGGAGTGCGGTCATCTTCCGGAGTAGGCTTTTCGGGATAGAATGGGATGGAGGCGCCGCCGAACTCGGTCCCAGCGTACATTGACGATATCTTCACGCCGGCCATAGCCAGGTCGTCGCCACACTTTTTCGACAATGGTCCACCCGCAAAGATCTATGCAGTGACCGTCAGAGCATGCAGATGATTGTGTATGTGATAGTCCTTACGAGACAATCCAGCGTCTTGAGATACTCCAGAGCGTCATCCGAACGTGACCACGCCTGTAAAATTCAGAGCTCATCATCATTGTCCGTGAACAAGAACACGAGTGCCGCGAACCTCAACGAATGCGGGCACTCCGGGAATCGCATTACATCCAGTGATACGACTCGCTTCAAGAGTATTCTCCGGATTTGGGACAACAGGAGGTGCAGGGTATTGAGGTGCAAAGTGGCCACCAGGATTGCCGGAAGCCCAGGGCATGACGAACTGCCAGGCCCAGGCATACGCATGGAAAGACGGTAAAGCACCACCAAACCAGCGGATCCCACGTTCTCGTGAGCCCATCACAGGAGCTGTTAGTGTCATAAGAAACGCTGCTCACACTGGGTCGACAAAACAATCCCAACTCACCACTATGCAGAACGTCTAACATGTACTGGTGTCTGAGACGGATGGGTTTGGGAAAGCCTGTGGACCCAGACGAGTGCAGGATCATGCCGACTTCGTCGAGTGACTCTGGCTGCTTGTACGGATAAGGCTCGTATGGCAAGGATTCGCCCTCTGCTCGGTTCGGCGCAAGACACGGGAAGGCATCAAATAACCCAGGCAGCTCTATGATATGCAGGTCGTGGTTCTTGCTGAGTAGCTCAGCTTGTACCTCGGTAATGAGTTGTTTCGTGCTGGAGTCTGCAATGATGTGATGCGCAGATGTCTTCTCCATCATACTACAGACCCCCGGACCCGAGTTCCTAGGAGACATGGGAAACGGCTAATGCACCGAAATTTGTGAAAGTCAGAGAAATACGATAGATTGGGGTAAACGACGTACCACCAGACCCGCTCTGATACAACCGGCCATGAGGGCACAGTAGAGCAACGTGTCGGTATGGATAAGAATGGAGACAACATCGCCATCTCCTATCTGTCCTCCTGCTCTAAGGATGCGAGCAATCCTATGCGTAGCCTCCGCATATTCTGCGTTCGTGATACTCTTCGTACCCGTTGGCGAATCAGTGGAAGGCCAGATTACACAGGGCACAGACGGATTGTGTTCGGCCTGCCAATCCAGCATACCAATGATAGCAGTAAGGGAGCCGTCGAGCGGTGGGAAATTCGCATCCGATGTCATAGCTGTGAATGTGGGAGATGTAAGTGAGGAGCTTTGCAACACAGCGTTGCAGTCGAGCCCGTGATATAGGCATCTGAGTAGCGCGCGTCTTTCAAACAAAACGCGAGAAGCTGAGAGTGAGACATCACGATTCGCACAGGTAGATGACTACTAGTGGTTCCATACGAATGAAATCGCATCTTCTGTTGCATTGTGCGTACGCTGTGGGGAAGAGCCAGATTTTGCCGTAGCCTCCGCAATATGATTCATCTTATCGGCCCAGCTTCCCCGATGCGGAGGATGCGGACGTATTGTGTTGCTGAATCCCAAGGCTTATAGCAAACCTAAGGAAAGCAGAAGAGATGTCAGTGTCACACGTGAACCAAGCTCGGGGGTAGCTGCTGACACTGACCGAACCAAATCCTCAATGATGACCGAAGCATATCTGTGGGAGAGATGTAAAAAGAAGCTGAATGTGAACAGCGTACCTTGGCATGAGGCCACGGTGTTCCACCCTGTAGACGCCGCTACGGAGTTTTGATAATGATGGCGAGTAGAATAGTTCGAGGGGGTCTTCATGAGATGTTACCATGCACATATGTGCTCATTTTGGAGAGCTGGCCACCTGAGCATGGGCCATACAATAAAAACTAGTCCAATTGGTGAATTCGCTAATGATACAGCCAAAGAGACCTCAAAACCCAATAACTTAGTGCACGGAAGGATATAAGATACATCCAGTTCATTCCTTGCAAGATTGAACAGATGAGGTGCTGGGAATTATGGTGAATGCTGGAGGACGGGTATCACAGGATGGAGACGTTGACTGAACCGACGCTGCGACTTCTCGGCGATGCTAACCGTTCTCGATGCGATGGTGTTATGAAGCCGAGTGCGTCGCCGAGCCCGAGAGAAGTTGAAAATTGCAAAGGCTCTTGGGGGTTATCATGAGAAGGCAAGCTGAGTTCTCGGAATTTGTGGTGCCTCTCCCAGCTTCTATGACGCGTATTCTTAGCCAACGGACGAGACCCACGGCTTTGCAGATCTACTGACAAGCTACGGGGCGCTCGGCTCACACGTGCTTCCTCGATGTATGGACTTGAAGCTGGCGATATGACATCGAGAGCCTGCACTGGAGAGAGAGAGCTGTCGAAAAAGTTACTACGGAACTGGGGGGATGCCTTGCGGCCTCTTTCATAGGCTTCTGGATCCATAGATGGCAAGTGCACTTCGAGCGAGCTAGGAGATGAAGACACGGTCTGCACATGACGCAATCGCTCTCTGCTACCGCGGTCGAGGGAACTCGAGGGTGTCCTGATCTCGATGTGATCCACCGGGGATAGACATTCACTGTTAGCAGAGGACGAGATGGTGCGTTCGACAGCAATATCCCAGTCGTGGTCGCGGGTGTGAGAGGTAAGAATGTAAGGGTGGAAAGATGTGTGCCGTGGGTGGCTATGTCTCGACCGAGACCGACTGGCTGACGTCTTCGGTAGATGCAAACTCTCTACATCGTCTGCATCATCGATCGCGCTAGTTCCAGAAATAGCCGTGCTACGAGCCCGCGAGCGAGACCGGGCAGGTTGTGGCGCTTTGAAGGGAGGTGGAAGTTCATCATCCAAATCTGCCCACCCGCTATCGCATGCAACCTCGTCAACCATCGCAATCGTCCAGCGGTCGCGAACGGAGTGCTCTAGAGAGCCTTCAAGGACACGCGTTGCACCACGGCCTAAATCAGTCGGCATGTTGAATGCACCTAGCACGACGAATGCATCAGCGTACAAAAAAGGAGTGATGGCTCACGTACCATTCAGAATCTTCATCTGTAATCGTGGTTCAAAAGAATCAGCAAACGGCATACGGCCAGTGAGCATAACATATAGCATAACACCCAATGCCCACACATCTTGTGCTGGGTGCGCGTAATAAGGAGCATTGGAGGTGGAAGGCCTCAAAAGTTCAGGAGAGGCATACGGTAGGGAACCAGGTTGGAATACCTGATTCGGTGTCGTAGACAGAGAGGTAGGAAATGGACTCGAATTCCTGTGGCGTGGACCACTCTGGTGGCGGAGAAGAGACAAATGACTGGGTAGGGTATGTTGCAGGAGATGACGACTACGCGAACGCTTTGGTCTGACAGAAGCGTGGCGAACTACTTTGGTGCGCGATGGCCGATCTTCATCGTCGCTCTCGGACTCTCCAAGTCTCTTTGCCATTCCAAAGTCACCAATTCTACAAACACCCATCTCGTCTACCAGCACGTTTTCGAGCTTCATGTCGCCATGTACATAACCAGCCACTTCGTGCATGTACCGCAAACCCTTCACCACTTGCCGAAACATTCTTCCAGCTTCGTCATAATGGAGGCCTGGTTGCCCATCTCGCTTCAGGATGTCAAACAGGCTACCAGCCGGACAATAAAGTGTGATGAAGAAGTCTGCGTACGGGGTATGGAATGACGAAAAGAGTGGTAGGATGTGTTCGTGGTTGAGTGACGACCAGACTGAGGCCTCATGTTGCAAATGCACTCGCGCTTTGTCCGGATCCTCCTGCTTGTCTAGGTCTGACCGGCGCACGATTTTGACAGCTACCGTGCCTCCCTGCGCTGATGAAGCGCGTCGTATCGTGGAAAACCCACCACGACCTATCACAGGTCCAAGGACATATCCAGAAATAGTCTCCCCTTCGTCATCTGGAAGAGCCTGAGGAGCTA
Source organism: Cytidiella melzeri (assembly GCA_022592445.1). NCBI lineage: Eukaryota > Fungi > Basidiomycota > Agaricomycetes > Polyporales > Irpicaceae > Cytidiella > Cytidiella melzeri. Next base: position 195,730 of record JABYQR010000039.1, on the reverse strand, counting down.
CCATCGGGCTGAAAGACGACAGGAACATAGCAGCAGGGGAGGCTGCGCCGATTTCGCCGCCGGAGTTTGGCGAATCGACGAAAAACGAGTCAACGAAGTGCTCTGGAGCAGAAGTGGACAACCCCGGATCCGGGGACATAGCCAGCAACTCCCTTGAAACTCGCTGGTCTTGGTCTACATTTTCAGGGAGCGCACGAAGCTTGAGGTCGCCATGGCCTGTCCTCGGAGAAAAGACCGCGGGTAATTCGCGGTCCGCGATGTTTTGCTGAGTCTGCTGGAAAAGTGCGGTTGTGTGCATTCAGTGAGAACGAGTAGAGGCAGAAGTGCAGTAAGCTGAAAGGGCAAGGAGAGTTGGAGGTAGAGGAGAGAAAGAGAAAGAGAAAGAGTCAGGCCAGTTCGGACCCTGCTCAGCACCTCGGGAGCAATTCCGGGCGGAGCCCCGCACATACTCGCTAATTGCCGATCGGTGTAATTGGCCGTGTCTCCCAAACGTGAACTATCTCCAGGATTCAGAATGCTCTTCAGCATAACAGCAATCCTCCTCACAATTGCTCTAGCGCGATTATACCAGATACGAAGTGGGAACAAGCTCAGGAGAGATGCTCTACTTGACGAACTAGGCGTGTCAGTCTCGGACAGGAACCAGAAAAGAGTCGTCGGGTTCTTCCACCCTTACTGGTGTGTTGTCTGCCGCCGACGTAGTCGCTATGTATGTCTTACACAACTGATTCAAGTAATGCAGGAGGGGGAGGAGAACGTGTACTGTGGACTGCCGTTGCATTCATTCAACGTACAGAGCCTGACATCATCACCGTGGTATATTCAGGCGACACAGATGCCACCAAAGAGGAGATCATCAGAAAGGTCAAGGTATGCTACATTCCGTTTCTGCTTGCACAAGGGGACACTTAATACCCTGTTTTTAGAGCAGGTTTGACATTGAGCTGGCCCCGTCAACGCTGCATTTTATTTTTCTACAAAAACGACACCTTGTAGCGGACGCAACATGGCCGCGCTTCACTCTTCTCGGGCAGAGTATAGGCTCTATGGTCCTTGCCTGGGAAGCGATGTGTGCGTTCATCCCGGACCTCTATATCGGTGCGTGACCCACGTCAAATATCTTCCGTGTCGTGATTTCCAATGTTATCTCCAGACTCCATGGGCTATGCATTTACATTCCATGTTGTCAAGCTCCTCGGCGGAATACCTGTCGGAGCATATGTCCATTATCCCACCATCAGTACTGACATGCTCACTCGTGTCCGCACGCGTCAATCCACATACGCCAACGCCGGTGCAATATCCTCCTCCAATGTCCTGAGCACGGGTAAACTCCTGTACGTTCAAGCTCATCTCTGCGTGCAATACACTACACTGAACGCAACTTTGTAGATACTACCGTTTATTTATGTACTTATACTCTCATGCGCTGCGCCGTGCACCTTTCATCATGGTTAACTCCTCGTGGACGAAAAGCCACATCGACTCTATCCTGCAACACATGGATACGCTGCTTGACTACTTGTATTTCTTCACCCCTCTGGCACTCCTTGACTTTTTTTACCGCCCTAATCCACCAAGGGCATCCCGCATCGTCTACCCTCCATGCGACACCCGCGAGATGATCAACTTCTCTTTGGGACATCGCGAGCGTATCATCCTCAGCATAGCTCAATTCAGGTACGAGTCCCGGCTCCTCTTTGATCTTTACATCTTGACAAATGCGAGTTGCTTTCTAGGCCGGAGAAGAACCATAAAGCGCAAGTGGAAGCCTTCGCGAAACTGCTGGAGGTGTATCCTCAGTACCGCGATGACAAGAGCGTCAAATTGGTCCTACTGGGAGGAAGCCGAAACGCGGACGACGCCGCTCGGGTTGAACAGCTGCGTTCCATGGCAAAACAACTCCACGTTGAGGCAAGCATCCATTATTTCCGTTTGACCGCTCTTATGGAGGTGATCATTGACGCCATTTGTATTTAGGAATATGTGCATTTCGTCGTGAACGCGGAGTATCCTGAAATGTTGGACTGGCTGTCCAAGTCCTCCATTGGACTGAGTACAATGATTGATGAGCATTTTGGCATCAACATTGTCGAGTACATGGTATGCAATCATCTCCCGTTCTCAACTCATAACAAGGCTACAGCTGATATTCGAACTATTCAGGCCGCCGGTGTCATCCCCGTCACACACGCTTCTGGTGGCCCACTCAATGACATCGTCATCCCGTTCAATGGCAGACCGACAGGTGATTCTTGTTCTGCAGATGTTGACAGTTACGCTGACGTATAACTTATCACAGGCTTCCACGCTACGACCCCCGAAATGTACGCAGAGACCTTTCACAAGGTGTTCAGCCTCGACGAGGAGGAAGAGATTGAGCTTAGGACGCGCGCACGCGTGTGGGCAGTGCAGCGGTTCTCACAGGAGGAGTTTGAGAAGGGATGGAGTGAGAGTGGCTGGCGAGCAGAGTTGCGTTAGAGTATTATGAGCATTGCGATATTATGAACGCCACTGTTTTCTGAGACTGGGTCCACGTCGTCTCCTAGTATAATTAATTTACAACAACGAGATCAGCTCGACATGTGTTTACCCATAATGATGACCTCAAACTTATGTCCCCTGCAAGAAAACTCGTGTTAGATACAATGCGTACTCTTCAGCACATACAGGTTTCATAAATATCGTAGACCAACGCTAGGTCTGTTTTGTTTTTACAAATCGTGAAAAATCTCCCTTTAAAGAACGATAGCGAGTGCCGCCATCATACCAGCGACAGCCGCCACGATCGTCTTTCTGTCGCTAGCCACCGCAGCAAGACTGAATGCGTCATTCGACGAGCTCCCCCCAGACTTGGTATTCGCCTCTGCGAGGAGGTCGGGACACGTGGGCCTGACGAGTACTTGACCGTATTCACTTGCAAGGAGGAGCACAACGCCGTTCGTCCATCCGAACCCGGCCTGGACGGTATACTCGCCACCACGCCCAGCAGAGTCGATATCTGATATGGAAAACTTTTCAAACATCTGTATTTCGCATGGACTTCGTTGAGCATAACGAAAAATATACAAGAAATAGGAGTGTGATACGCACGTTACCGGTGTTGTTGACGCTCTGAGTGACGTTCAGCTCTTGGTCTGAGAGCTTCGGGAGGATGTTCGGGATGGATCCACCGGTCGCGTGCCTGGTCCGCCCGTTCAGCTTCAGAATGCTGACCCACCCCCTGCGCGTACAACAACAACAGAAAAAAGCTCACCAGCTGCAGAACGCGCTCGCAAAGTACCTGTTCGCCAGTTCTCTTTGCAGCGTCGTACTCCATCCCTCATTCTGCGTCGCGTTCCCTCCATTGTACACCGTCCCGTTGAGCGTGTTCACATCCGCTTGAGCGCCCGATTTTGTCGCGTTGCCACTGCCGACGATGAGCTGGTCAGGAAGATCAGTCTCGGCTACGTCCAGTTGACCGCTTGGGATGAGGTCGTAAGTGCTCTGGTTGCTGGCGGGTGTGGGGAGAGTACCATTGGTGACGTTGGCAGGAAGCGCCTTGAGAGCTTCGAGAATGATGTGCTGATGCGGAGGCCAGGCGTTCGGGGCATCCCTATTTTTATTCATATTCCGTGCGTTTAGCTATGCTCATCAGAATGCTAAATGAGCCACGTACCACTGCTGCCCACTCTGATGGAATGTAACGGGGAACGTGCCATTGTATCTGTTGAGCACCATGTTGACCACGGAAAAGTATTTGAATGCTGCATCAGACGAGCTGGTCAGTTCGGTGGGAATGATGCCGTTCCACACAGGGTAGAAGTTGGCTGCGGTGAACATGCTGTTGCGCCCGTTGGCGGTCACGTTGAAGTCATAGAATGCGAGTTTCGAAGAATCCCAGCAGAGATCGAGGATACCGGCTTTGAGGTTTTCAGCAGTTGTGGTGTGGTTGTCGGCGAAGGACGAATTCTGTTGCTGGTCGTAGAAGCTGGCCAGAATCATGTGGTTGCGGTCTATGAATAATGAGCCATCCATTGACGATATAAGGTTGCGAAACGCCACTTACACAAGATGCTGTTGAGATCCACAGCGACATGGTTTTTGATGTTGTATGAACGTAGGAGAGCGTTTCCCGTAACGTTAGGGAGTGCGGCAAATCTGCTGCTGTAATCCCAACCGCTCTCTGCTCCAGATGCAAGCTCCGAGAAAAGGTCAGCTTGCTGTGCCACAGTCAAATTGGTGGGTATCGTGGGGTCATTTGCAGTCTCGTAATCTAAACAGTGCGATACAATATTGGTTATTCCGAATATGATGTAGATTCTTAGAATGAACTCACCTTGCAGGTAGGATTCGGGACGCGGTGCAGTGTTATTGACGGCATAGTGGAACATGTCGTAGGTCGTGTTCGTAAAGGGGCTGGTGACGGTGATCGTACGGTTGGTGCTCCACCAGGCGAGCTCTTTCTCAGCGAGAGGGAGAGCACGTGTCAGGATAGATGTGTCATTTGATTCGGAAATGTAAGCATCGAGCATCTGGATGAACAGGGGCGGCTGAGATCGGTTTAAGTCTGCGAGTACAGCTTGTCAGTTGCTCAAGAATGAAGAGACGGCGTAACCTACAGTAGATTCTACCGCCGTTGGGAATGAAGCCGAATTGCTCCAGCTCGTCCATGAAGTTTTGGAGAGTTTCATTGGCAATCGAGAATAGCTGCGACTTCAGCAGCCCGCGCAAAATCCAGTACGAATCCCAATAATCTGTAGACGCAAAAATAAGCACCTAATGAAACATAACATTCGGAATTTGACATACATTGCTCCCTGAAGCGACCGCCAGGCACCACGAAGGTGTGGTTCAGCGGGATTAATGAGCTCTCGCATGCATCGCCACCGTTGCCTCCTTGGCACAAAGCGGTGGTATTCGTCGACCGAACAAGCTGTGCCCAGTACCCGTGAACAGTTTGTGTCCAAGATTGCAACAGCGAATCAGTCACATTTTGGAGGAAAGGCGGGTTTTGTGTGAACCCGTCAAGAGTGGTGGCTTCAAGCTCAAGACCTTCACCCTTAAAGTCGTTGTCAACGAAAGTGACGATGTCACCTTCCGTAGTGTTTGACGGGATAGCATTGAAATCAGAGAGAACTTGCTGTGAAGATTTGGACGTCGGCTTGTCGACAATTGTCTTCGGGTCTGAATACACCTGCGCCAAGTTGAGTGTCTGCAAAAGCTGTAGACGGAGAAAGTTAGCATGGCATACTGAAATTAAGACAACACAGACTCACCTGGCCCGCACAGAAGATCTGACTAGGACACCAAGCTTGAACAGGGGGCAAGGGCTGCTGCGAAGGAAGTGTGTTCGTCAGGGGGACTGTTGGACTTGCCACCGAAGTGGACAAGGTGATGGTCGGTGTGATGCTGCTGGTAGTGGTTGGGACGGCTTGGGGAATGGCAAGCGCGTTGTGCGAGAGGAGAGCGACGAGGAGGCTCGTTGGCAGCAACATCATCGGTCCCTACGTGGTGGTGGTTTGGTTTCAAGTGTCGATGGAGGCGCGAACGGTCAGTGCAGTCGTTGTTATATAGTGTGATTAGGATTTGATTTGTTTGAGCAGTTGGAAAGCGGGAAAAATGTTGATATTATTTCCCCACACGGGGTAACGTGAGGTCTGATGGTTATGACACCCGGAGCGGACTAGAAGCGTTTAGCAGAAATCAGCGCCTCAATGATGGTTGTTTTACGGCTGCCAGGTACGCAACTCTGTTACATAATTTAAAACAGGAGCATGCTCAGGAGGCGCATGTCTGCACGGTCTGCTGACTCGAAAGGCAACGCATCCCTGCAATTTCCTGTGCAGCTTCAATCAAAACAGACTCGCAAAGGAAACAAATGAAAAGCTCTTACTATCTAGGATCCGAGTACCTGTGCACCTCTCCTGACTCTGCATGTAGGTGGAACATGGAATGAAACTCTAGGAATTTTTGTTATTTATCATGATGGTCGTGGTCGGTGTAAAACATAAAAAACTCACAAGCGCCAAAACGCTCATGACATCCCAATTCGGTAATAAAAACTCCCGCCGCCCAACTAGGAAACTGCCATATTGCAACCGTCTGGCAACACGCGCTCAGTTGCATTGTTCCTTCCGCCATCTAACGTGGCGCAAGCACCTCAAAAGTAGTCAGCTACAGAGTATAGGCAAGTCTATCGCGTCCAAATTGCATTCTCGCTGTGTCTAGACTTACATATATGTTGAACCAGTCGACAGTTGCGTAATTACTGCAACGTCGACCCGTTCAATTTCCAGTCAGGCTTCGAATTCAAGTTGCCATGTACACATAGCAGACAGTGGCCACTACTAGAGCTTCTCACATCTCAGCAACGCAGTACTGGATGCCACAAAGCAAAGCATCGTGTTGGGTGCACCTCAGATGACCTGGCCGTGCGAGTCTCATGGCGTTGCAGAAGCAAAGAAAGACGCGTAAGTTATTCAGTGAGCTACAGAGACCGGGCTTGGTGGGAGCTCTCCTACCGAGCATGGCATAGACCACAGTCGTTACCCACCTATCCTCCGTCTGTGATATAAATGATCCTTGAGTCTACACCCCAGCTAGTTTTCCAGTCCCCTTCACGGCGAAACCATGTCTGCAAGAGCGTCAAACTCAGAAGATGCAGAAGATATCAAGGGTGCAGACGATGCGCGCATCGAGGAGGAGAAAGCTGGTCTTGACATTGACGTTGTGACTTACTATGAGAGCAATGCTGGACGACTTGTAGTGGATCCGGCGTGCGTGTATCAGATGGCTCTTGCGCGACGCTGACTCAGGAACCCTTGAAAACAGAGAAGCCCGAGCAGAATTTGGAGAGGCTTTTGCGAATTCTCTCAAGCTCTCGCAGGATGGCAGCAAAATACTTTGGCCGCAGCCGTCAGACGATCCCGAGGACCCACAGAATGTGCGCAATAGTCTACGCTTACTCGGACCCGAAGCTTATTCCTCCACAGTGGTCTGAGTTTAGGAAAGGAGTGCAGCTGGCTATCATCACGCTTGCCGCTATTGTACCTGACTTTGATTCAGGTTTAGGTATATCACTTGTACAGTTTCTCGGAACAATTCCCTTCTCAACCTCGCCGTAGGAACTGCTTCCATATTTGCGCTCGCAACGCAGTTCAATACCTCAACTGGCGAAATCAACAATCTGACCAACAAGTATGTCCTACATTGTTTCTGCGGATTCGATGACCAGACAAAGCCCCATTTGTAGCTGGAGCATCTTCCTTCTAGGTATGCGCTGCTTCTCCTCCCATGTCATGTCTCTAATAGCATTCCATGTATAGGGTGGGGCGGCGTGTTCGCTGTTATGACCATTAGACGCTACGGCCGTCTTCCAGTTCTCTTCTGGACTCAGGTACGTTGCCAAGAACAACAGACAATAAATGCTCTGACATCCGTGATGGCAGCTGATCGCCCTTGGCTTCCTAGTTGGGTGTACATTTGCACCAAACTTGAAGACTTTTGCAGGTCAGCAATGTCAGAACGTGTGTTCCATTCAGAGATTCATAAAGCGATGCCTCAGCAATGAGGTGCTTGACCGCATTCTTTGGGTAAGCTCGTGTAAAAACCAACACCACAAATTGCTTATGAACCTGTGCATAGTACTTGCCCGCAAGTTACGGTATGGTGCCCTAAGATGATCTCTCTACAAACAGATAATGAACGCGCTCGATAGGGTTTGTACATTGTGACGGATATGTACCCCTTTCACCTACAAGCGAGAAAGGTGGGCTGCCATCGACGATTTCGCTACGTTGATTCTGAGTAAATCGTGTGTGCGGCAGCTCAACATCTGGACTATGGGGTACCTCTTGTCTCCTTTTCTCTCGCCGTTCGTATTTGGGTTCATGGTTGCCAGAGCTAGGTACGCAGTTTCTTCGTACCGTTTTGAGGTTACTTGCCTGATCCTTTGCTGGCTTGTAGCTGGCGTTGGGTTTATGGCATAGGTTCAATGTATGGAGCGGTGGTACTATTGTTGATTGTGCTATTTGGAGAAGAGACGTAAGTGAATGAGCATTTATCCCAGCATATCCATTGATGTCAAGACCGATCATCCCAAAGCATGTACGACAGAAGAGCGAACATACCCAAGCCAGTAACGAGAACGGATTCCGCATTTTTACGCAAGGTGAAGACTCTTTTCGGTGTAACGGGAGCTCGCATGGCAAAATTCCGACCAAGCTGGGCGGACGTCTCGCTTATTTGGGTTCAATTGACTTGGCGACCTCACGTTTTCGGAATTTTGTTTTTCGAGGTACGTCAAGTGATATGTAAAGCTGTGCTCGTCGCTGAGACACGTTGCAGGCAATGCTGTTTGGCTTCAGCGTAGGTATCAACGTAAGTCCTATGATTGCCGCATACTGCAAGTGGGATGTTATCCTGATAGAGATTCCTGTCCACCCTCAGGGCACAAATAATATAATATTGAAAACGCCGAAACAAGACGGAGGGTATGGTTTCGGCCAGTTTGCTGTAGCAGGATGCTATGGGACTCCCGTGGTATGGTGCACAGTAATAACTCAGTAGAAATCGCATTCTTACCACGTTCAACAGGTAGCAGTGGCGATCGGCGAACTTCTCGGTCGGTATATGAACGACTCGATCATGAACTTGTCTATTCGTAGAAACAACGGCGTGTTCAAGTCGGAGAGCAGATTATGGCGAGTGTGTTTTCTTTCCATGGCGTAAACAGTATGTTAAGATATGAACAGGTCTTGCTATGTCGCTGTGACGCTGTATGTTGTCGGGATGGTACTTATGGGCGCTGCATTCCAGAATCATCTGACGATAGCGGCGTTCATTATTGGATGGGGCTTGGCTGAGATCGCTACCATGGTCAACACGGTCGCCGTGCGTGAGTACAACTGCCACTTCAGTGCTCGACGAACCTCAATGATCCTTCTCACAGTTGCGTACCTCAACGATAGCTTCCCAAGGCTCCAGGCAAGTGGTCCCTAGTACAGCGTTATTATTACTATTACTGATCTGAATGACAGGGAGAGACTTCTGCTTTGTTGAACCTTGCACGAATTTTGGGAGGGTTTAGCGTGACCTACTTTCAAGTTCCATGGGCCAACAAACACGGCGCTCTACAAACATTCGGATGTGAAGCTGCCGTTGTCGCTGGACTGTTCTTGATAATTGTGCCAGCACTTCAGGTGAAAGGACAGTACTTTAGGGTGAGTCGTGGGAGCAGTGCAAGCGTGACAATGAAAGGGCGCTGACAGGACACGAATTTTAGCACCGGTACTCCCTCTAAATTCGTTACGGCGTGTGTCACTGTCTCCTCTGAAGCAGAACAAATGGATAGTCGAGTGCGAATACCGTTTGGGAGTATTGCAGCCAACCGACTGAAAGCAAGAAAAGCATACGGCCTGGGTATATCAGGGACCAAGATATACGAGATCATGTTTATTGATTTCCTCCATGAGCGACCACCGCCAGTAGGCGTGGTCGATTCTAAGGTGGTTCGTCAGGTCGCTGGTTCGTCGAGTTCGTGTAGCATCTCCCGCTCGTTCCCCTTCGCTTGTGATTACGTCTATATCGTTATCTGGCTCTTGTTGCAGATGATAGCCTGTCCAGGTCTAATCGGTTGGCAGATTCATTTCTATGAGGCTTGCAATAGGTTGGATTTTGTCCAGATTTCCAGAGAATATAGCGGTACATACTGTGCTCGCTGGCACCCGCTCCAGATTTCGCAGTCGAAAATGTGCAATGTCGGTGCATTGTACTGAGGAGAGCATGGGTAAATGATAGGCGACGCGGGAATATCCGCGAGATATCATATATTCATTTACACAAAAACCAAGTCTAACGGTCATCGACCTACTCGCTGAATGTCACAGTCTTCAGGGCCTTCTCTCGTTGGCGCGGTTGTCGAACGAAAGGCTGGTCTGTCTATACCTCCAGCAGTCAAGACTTCAGGAAAGACTGGATTTCCTGTTGCCCAACATAGGTCGAGGAGTGCCTTTTCTCGCGCTAGAGATGAGCAGAAGAAAGCGGACGGCAGTTCACGACTTCCCCGGCCGCCAGCTGTAACGCGAGCAGCAGGGAAGCCACCTATCATAAACGACATTGACAAGACTGAAGATGAGTCGAGTCAAGCCCATGTAATCGCCCAGGCATCGGACGAGTGGCGACGTCAAATTGAGGAGGAAAACCAGCGAAGGGTGGAGAGCATGTCGCCAGAGGAGCTAGAGGCTGCTAGGAAAGAGATTTTCGAGCAGTTTGGGCCTGACGTTGGTGAGATTCTCAGACGAAGCCGAGCTGCGAGGGAGGCAGAGAGGGCGAACGCAGAAAACCCTCTACGGTCTGCTGCAAGGCCTAGTCACCCGCTACAAGAGTCTAAAGTGCTAAAAAGTGCGTTCTGATGGTTTAACTACTCCTTCAGCATTGTTTCCAATGGATACTTCAGGCGCTATGGCCTCTAGAGCCGCATCGCCTGACCCTATGTCTCCCAGTCGCTTGGAAAGGCAGATTCGTTTCGCAGAGTTGACGCCAAAGGATGTCTACGTGTACGAGTCGGCCCCACCTTCGCCTCCCAAACAAGTTTTGGCACTACCTGCTCCCACTGACGATGACGGGCCTATCGTCTCCCTTGGCGAATTTCAGGGTAAGATGTCAGCTACCCCCGTCGAACCTGAGGATGTGCCTATGAGTTCACCACCACAGCATGGTGACAATGTACCCGCTCAACCTACACCAGAACCAGAAACGGATCGTATGCAACTGGAAGAGGAACCTGAAGAGGGCACTCCAGAGTACATACGACGACGGTTTTTTCCCAACGTTTCGCCAAACGACCCTTCCTTAGCTTGGATTGAAGGCCCCAGGGCGTCGATTCCTTCTACGGCATTGGAACTACGCTTCGATCTGTCTGGGTCGCCGATCACTCCTGAGTTGTCGAGAACGCTACCCGTCCACCTCGGTCTGCATCATCACTCAGAAGGAACGCACGCAGGTTATACTCTCGACGACATATTCCTGCTCTCAAGATCCACTGTTCCTGCTCAAAGGGCCGCAATGCTGGGTATTCTGGGAAGCATCGCTCTGAAACTTTCCCATCATGCCATTCAAGGACTGCACGGCCATGAGCCTGCCCTTCGCAAAAGAATCCTTGCAGCTGGTGTAGAGGCTATGGCAGAGCGTGGAAGTGTCGGGGTGCGGGCAGTGGAGGTTATATGGTCTTGCGTAGTCGCATGGCACGATAATGAGAGTGGTAACAATGGTATTGAACTGAAAAATTCCTCCGATGATACTCTAAATGCCTTGCCACTCGATTCCGTGATGAAGCAAGTCTCTGATGACTTCGATGCAGGCGCACTCCCCCACGAATCGCTATCTCAGCTCCTAGCAGTGATTCATTGTTTTGCACGACATAGCAATGCTTTAGCCACAGCCATCACTAGTACGCCGAACCTGGTCGCAAATCTACTTAAACGGTTCTTGCTTCTCCCCGCTACCTCAGATGTTCTACCAGAACCCCTCGCAATTCAGGTCCTTGCCACTTTGGCCTTGTCTTCCCGCGAAAACGCCACTGTGGTCGCTGACTCTGCCCCTACGCTCCTCCGATTCATCGTGATCCTCCCCTCCTCGTCGCTCTATGCCATACCTCTTGCTACGTCCCTCATCATCTGTACCCTCAATCTCTACCGTGCACTTGCATCTTATGGATTGTGTGCTCAGCTAGCTACCACTGCATCGGAGCATCTGAACAAATTTTCACAGTTTGTCCTATCAGCTGCTTGCACCTCCGATGCTCTAAGGAACGCGTGGTTGGAGCTAGTAGAAGGTTGGTCGGTCTGTGCAATAGATCCGCATCGGACTACTCCCGAGCACGATATCCTCTGGAGCCAAGTGGTCGGCTGGGAATGGGGCAAAGATATTTTGGAACTTGGCTCTCAGCTCAGCGCCACCGATCACAGCACTTGGGCCGCACTTTGGAGAGCTGAAGCAGTTTGGCTCGAGGGCTGCGGCGTGAATGGAGTAAAGGGAGGAGAAGCTGAGAAAGCATTAACCGCTGGCCAAATTCGTGGTGGCTTTGAGCGCGGTATCGCAAGGCAGGTCGTTGAGCATGCACTCCAGGAGCTCAGCAACATGCTCTCTACCATTCTCATGGAGGACTTGACGCGTATCGGGACATGGGGAAAGCTTTCACAGTGCTCAGAACTGCTGGCCTCTGCTATACGGCTGTGGCTGGCTTGTCTCCCTCCCGCACTTGTTGGGCCAATCACCTCGCCTCCTTTTATGCTCCCAGTATCGCAAATTTCAGCCGTTTGCGCTCAACTCACAACGCACCCGCTGTGGACAGCCCTCGATTCACCAAAGCTACCTCGAGAGGCTCACGTCCATTTGCGATCATTAGTGGCGCTGCTCTCCTCATATCTGTATCTATCAAGAGCATCACCCGGCACATCTCCAGCGCTATGGCTGGCTCAAGCGTTTTCGATAATCACTCGTTACAGACAGGGAGACGAAGAGCAAACGGTGTTCACTCTTTCTGCAATGCGCCAGATGGTGACGTCTGACGTAGTGCAGATGTTCGGGTGGCCGACATTGGCTTTCTCTGATAACAGCGGTCTAGATCCCATCCTTCCCCTTCTGCTCTACTCTGTCGAACACGGTTCCAGTCACGTTGGCTCTCATTGGATGTCACCGTCGTCCATATCTAGAGCTGACACACAGCGTCTGCCGTATGCTCAGGATACGAGTAGCAAATCTGCCCTGCCATTGCCCAAAGACTGGTTATTCTTCCCTCTCGATCATCTGCTCCGTTCTGGCCAAACTGAGGCTTTCAAATTCCTACCTCCGTCCTGGAACTTCTCAGAGACGGACATTGCAAGGGCTACACTTCTGTCAGCGAAGATACACAGACACGTCCTGGGTTCCTATCAGCTGAACACTTTTACACTCTCCCTTGAAGAGACGGTCTTCTCGTGCATGAAGGTGTTCATGTTAGAGCACGACCAGCAACAGCAGACCTCCCTCCAGGAAGTCTTCCGGGATCCCGTCGTCAATCAACTGATGGAGGATCTCTTGGAGCCTTTCACACTCGCATTTGCGACTAACATCACTCGTGAAGCCTCGACTCCTACCTTGGAACACGTCTCGAAGCGCTTCCTCGGTTCGGGGACACCGTTCTATCAGTACTACACTGATTTCGTCGCCTTGTACGACTCGATCTCGTTCTCCCACCCTCTATTTGCGAGATTGCTCCTTCCTCCTATCTCGATGCGATACCCCTCTGATTACCGCAAATACCTTTGGGCGGAATTCAGTCACATCCTACGGACTATTCGTGTTCCGATAGCTTCTGTGATCACTCAAGGATTGCAAGAGTATCTGTGGCCTTTGGAGGACAATCCGGAAGTCCTCGCTGCATATGTGCGGTCGCTGGTCAAGGGACAGACAGAAGGAACTATCCGATTCCTCGCGGTTCACCACGTTGCTTGCAACATTTGGCCCGACCTGCGGCAAGGTACGGATGGCGATGAGCGGGCTATGAAGCTGTTACAGGCTGTGGTCGGCCAGGCAGGATTTGAGGCGATCCAGAACGTCGTTTCATATCGACAGAGCCACGAAGCTACGGTGCTTCCCCCGCAGTGCTTCGAAGGCTTACAGGAGGTGAAGACTGTGAGAAGGGAGTTTGCTGTGCAGTGCGGGAGAGAGGTCGAAGAACGTTTACGACAGCTGCTCACATGAGCATATCATCGTGCATGTAATGAAATATCAAATAATGTATCGGTAGAGTGAAGTAATATACGTGGTCCATTTGCACGGGCTTCTTGGCACATAATCACGTTGTCTTGCAGACAGACTCATCGTCCCAACCTTCCGAGTTCACGCCGTGGAATACGATGAACAGATCGTTGGGATCTACCTCCTTCTTAATAGCCAGTAATCTCGCGTAGTTGGATCCCCACTGCGCCTCCTGCCAGTCCTCCTCCAAGAGATCGCCCTGCGTTATAAAAGCAGAAGAGTCATTGAGCTGATGCTGGGATGCCATTTTAAGATCGAGACTCACCTCGTTGAGATACTGTCCCCCGAAAGGTACGGGAGAAAGATCGCGGAGAGGTTTCAGTTGGTCGTGGCAAGCCTGCTTGGAAGCGGCAAGATCACTCGCGCTGTTGGTCTCGTTGAACGGGCAAGTGATAGTCATGTCGGAAATGGTATCACGGAACGCTGGCGTTATAGCCGTCGCATCCTTCGCCACGCCAGCGACGGCACCACCGCCCACTAGGCTGCGCACAGAGAGACCCATTGACATCAGTCACAATGAACTCGATGGGATTGTAATACTCACAACGGCACGCCGACGGGGATGTTCAGGAATGCGGTGGCAAGTGCGCTTGCGTTCGCAGGAGATGTCAACTCACGGGGCATGAGCCACGAGGAAGACCACAATCTCGTTCCCGCCACGTGAAATTCTGTGTAATTGAGACCGTGCCCTTTTGAGGAGTCTACTAGATTATCAAAGAAAAACTGCTCGAAAGATGTGTATGGCACCGTGATGGCCAGAGAGACGTTGACACCGGGTAACGTCATAGACTCGTTGAAGAATGAGTTCAAAGCCGAGAGCGCAGACGGATTGCTTGGCGGCGTGCCTTGGGCCAAAAAAGTCAGGAAGAGAGAGGGAGAGAAGAAGGGCCATACTCCGCCCCAACCTGCGTCCGCGAGAGCGTTGTGATGCTGATTGAAGAGCGTCAAGAGCTGGTGGAATGTTGTTGTCGAGTTCGCAGTTGCACTGTAGAATGCTGCTGTATAAGGGACGTTTGGATGCGTCTTGTAGGTCACGGAGGTCACTACGCCAAAGCTTGGAGCTCCACCTCCCCTCAAGGCCCAAAAGATGTCCTTGTTCTGGAAGGCGTTAGCTGTGACGTGTGAGGCGTTTGGAAGAACCACCGTGAACTGGAGTATGTTGTCAATCCCTAGCAAACCCGATCAGTCAGCCGCACTAACAATGTTTCCGTATGTTAGAATAGATAGACACCTAGTCCGAAGAATGGAGACAAGATACTGTGGCCACCTCCTACGGGCCACCCTCCTCCTGCTCCCACAGTTCCTCCGACGCTAAATCCTCCTGCGATTGATCGGTTGTGTTGATCAGCAAGTTCATAAAGCTGTATCCATTCAACACCAGGCTGTATGGTGACAGCTGAATATGTTACGAGTTAATTCCGTGCTACACGAGGCTGAATTGCAAGACTCACCTGGCTGTCCAGGTGTCGACCGGGGAGCTCTTTCAGGCACAAACGCGTCGAAAAATTCAGTCCCTTTCAGGCTGTTCGTGAAGAGTTCTACGGAGCCAAAGCCCCCTGATCTACCCAAGATTTCGTGCCTGTGAAACCCGACTTGAATATCTCTGCGAGGAGAATTGTGTATAATCTACTCGCCCAGTGTTCTTGACAACAAGATGCAAGTTATGCTTGGACGCAAATGCCACCGTGTTCTGGACATCGGCAACTGTGCTGACATTGATTGCGTAGGAGGGCACGCGACCTTGATGACATATGTCGCCGGGGGCTGGGTTGAAGGGACATTGCAGCACTGCCCCGTTCACGACCAAGTCCTCAAAGTTGACGGTTTGCAAGGTGTTGGGTAATCTAGCGATCTCTGCAGCATCCATATCCTCTCGAGCGCGGGCCGAGCACAGGGAAGGATTAAAATTGGAAGAGGTGTTGTAGCAGACCGAGGCAAGTGGGAGCTGGTGGGAGATGAGAGGCTGGCTGAGTGTACGCCCAAATACATCCCATTCTGCCTGTGACGGGAAGCAAGGGTCTCCAGGCAAACACTTGCATTTCTTTGTCGCAATCGCAAAGGAAGCAAGTGTCGCAGCGAAGAGCGCAGCAGAGATGAGCTGCATCGTAGCACGTCGAGAACGGGGTGGTTCGTCGTCATCTTGTGTTGCGGTCACACACCTTAAGTAGGCCCAGAGGACTGCGATCTGTGTGCGGCGGACCGCCGTGAATTTCGTGGGGCGCCGTAGTCGCTACAGTTGACACAGGAGATCCAATATGCGAAAGTATCGCACGATATGGAAGCCAAGGAAAGTAGTACCATTCAGTTGTAACTGGAAGAGTCAAAGCAACTCCTGTGTTTAAATTGACGTATCAGCGTTGCGCATGTCATTGTAAGTTCGAGTTCGGTTATTCTACGCACGGTGATGATGCAGTCACGGCGCCTCGCTTCGCCTAAACGCCGCAATCTTGCTGTACCTATAACAACCGCAAAGTGGTCTTGAACTGCAGAAGATGAGAATGGGGATGCTGTGCTGTCCACGGAGAAAATCAGTGTTAGTAGCCAAAGGCGGTGCTTGTTCAACCAACTCTTACCTGGACAGCAAAGATGTCAACCCAGGTGGGTGACCTCGACCAGTGCGCTTGGCATTAAGCTCCGCAAGAAGAGCGGACAAATGAGCGTCCTGGACAATAATACATCACGCATGAGATGGCAACTGCTCGCAGCTATGTAAGCCCTTGATGCAAAAGCACGACTGCGTAACTCCGATGGGATCCGATCTGCCAGGGTACGGTCTCGGGGACATTCCACAACGCATGAGCCTCAAATCCGCAGCATAGGTTAGGCGGCAATCCGCCCGACCTGCAACGCTGCTCATCGCCAAATACAGCCGAGACCAAGTGTTCTGTAGCACGAAGGGAAGCGTGAAGATGACCTGGTCATTACATGACAATCGAAATCCAGAGTTGAGGCATACCTTCGTGGCGTCACACCGATATTTGACGAGTTTTGCGCCCTACCTAGAGTCGTGCGGCACGTTAGAGGGCAAAGCTCGACAAGCAGTAAGTTCTTATAATCATCTGAAGACTGCTCAGTGGATGACTTAACCACGTTTGAAGCGGTAAAGGAGAAAGCTTTCGGGCTAAGTTTGTTTGCGAACGGGCTAGTGCTGCCCGTCTACGGATTCCACACGCAGGTTGCGTCGGTATGGTCCGCAAGAATCCCTGTTAAACAACTAGTTCCCATGTTTCATCGCCAGGCTGTCAAGTAGACAACTGTGAGATCTGTGCTACAGCATATAGGCCATCAACAGAGATTGCTCCTCGTACTGCAATTCGATCGTGTTCGCAGGCCGTAGCCTTGAAGTCTGTGATGAGCAGGTGGAAGTGTTGCACGGAAAAGTCGATGCAGGGGATTCATGACGAGAGAGCGATGCCTGTAATGTACTAATCATGAGTGTATCTGCATAGAGAAGTCCTCAGGGGATGATCAATTCTTACAGGAAACTATTATCATCGCAATCCCCGCGAACACAGACGGCTCCCCGCAGAAAGGCCGAAGCTATCCCTGCGTTTTTCTCCGGTCTTCGTCGGATCCGCGGGTAAAAGCAAAGTATATTGCAGTCAATGGATTGCGTGTAAGTATTGGGAGATGAACAGAGGATGTCTGCGCTCTTGTGATTGCTGCCTTGTCGACTGAAAGTCTTGTAGTCAGAGCACTCAGCTCCAGAAAGGTATGCACGTGTACAGTCGACTATTACAACGCTCATAATACATGGGCTTTGAAGACAAAGCACATGGATCTGTTGAACCCGGTAGAAGAGTCTCAGCATGACAACTGAGTAGCGCATTGCTGTTAGTAGTACTGCATGAACCCGACGTCGCACCTGGAGTCCTGGACCTCATGACCATTTGCGGTATCATGATTGAGCTAAATAACTAAGAGTCGTGCAGGCTCGTCGCTCTGGATCATACTTCAGCTACTCATGTGCGTAAAGCTTGGATTCGAGAGTCAAGGATGAGTACAAGGACCAACATTGCTCGCTGGAAGCTTAATGACCGCGATCGTGATTCGTGACAAGCAAATGCCCGTGACTAGGTAGTGATGTCGTAACGCTTCCAAGAATGGTTCAAGTAGAAGATGATCAAACGCCTAGGGCTCTTTTCCATTACCTACCATTAACTCGTCCTATCACCAGCCTGAGTATGGCCATAGACGTATGTTAGACCTAGAAACACAAAATCTCAACTAATCAATATTTCCAAGATTTTCTATTCACCATAGCTTCGCAAGTATTGTGATTACGTGGTGGCTATATTATTCTCTGTTTTTCTTCTCGGGTGCTTGTAGTAGCCAAGCACTTGAGCCTCAATCTCTGATCACCCTTCTCGAGCTGTGATCTCAGGTGCATAACGCATAATAGGCACTACGAGTAGCATCTTGAGAGTGACTGAAGTTTTGAATTATCACAGACTGACTTAAGACGAGCCGTCGAGAACTTTTGAGATTTCCTCGTCCAAGGCCGATGCAGCTCTGATGAACCATGGACTCGTGAGGCGAGGTTGGGCAGACATGATGGACAGAGTTTCACCCGCGTGCTCATAGCTTGCTTGTAAGTTGTAACGCAGAAATGTCATGCCGCACGATTGTTCATTCAATACTATCCAGCGTGCGCTCCGTATACGCAGCATCATGTATGTCTTTTAATAGTGAATATAGTGTTGGTTTGCACTAGTAATACTACCACCCGTCTCCAATTCATTGGGAAACTTCAGCTCTGGCAGCGGCCAAAAAAGCAGCATCCTCCTTGGAGATTCCGTGCTCAAATTGCTCGAGAGTAGGGGTAGCCTCAAGGAAGCGTTGGCGGATGATCTCAGCGTGTCTAGCGCTGCGAGGCTTGACGGTGCACTTGAAGGGATTCGGGGAACTCGCCAGTGCCTGACAAATGGCGCCGCATGTCAGTAGGGGGCGCATCTTATCGCCAATGTCGTTATTGTACCTGTGCGTAATTCCATATATCAGGCTTGATCTCTTCCCCTTTGGCATCCTTAGCAGGTGAGAACTCGAAAGACCAAAGTAAGTTCATGGTGTTGATCGCCTGCGAGTGAATAGCAGATGGTCAGCAGACGACGTTATCTATGCTTTGATGCAGGCCACTCACTACCGAGTATTTTGCGACATGAATGCCAGCGCAGACACGCTGAGGGGGTTTGGAGAGTTAGAAATCAAGGTTATCGTACGGTTCATGAGCTTACTCTTCCGCCGCCGAAGGATAGGTCATTTCGTTGACCGATATCGAACTCATGCTCCTTCTTAGTACCGACATCGCATTGCATATACCTATCTGGATTGAACGTCTCTGGATCTGCGTAGACCTCCGGGTCATGAAAGATACCCCCTAGATAACAAAGGTTACGAACGCCCCCTCCGCCAAGGATCGTCGGTTTACGACACTCACAAACATTCGCGATGATAGTGGAGCCTTCAGGGATCTTGTAGCCCTTGTACTGGAGAACATGGTCAGTCGCTGGAGGCGCCCAGTATGCACATGAAAGTAACTTACTGTGAGATCCGCAGTCGCTGCTCGAGGAATTAAGGGTGCATTCGGCCTGAAACGATGAACTTCTTTCACCAGTGCGCGTATGTAGGGTAAATCGTCCAAGTCTTCCCACTCGGGTGCTCGATCTTGTCCTATCACCCTGTCGAGTTCTTCATGCGCTTTCCTCTGAGCCTCGGGAAATGCGGTCACTGCGAGAACCATCGTGTTGATGAATGAGCTAGTTGTATCAGAGCCGCCCTCAATCAATGCGCCGCCCAAGTATCTGAAATTGCAAATGTGGTGGTCAGCTCCGGCATATCTCTACAGAAAAATCAGCAACACCCACCCGACCATCTCACGATCCAAGTTCCATTCGTTGGCTCGTTTGATGATAGTCTCCATAAAGCAACCGTTCTCCGTGCCGCGTTTCTCAGCTTCTTCGAGAAGACCAAAGTACAAGTCTCTTTGCAGGTCTCGAACTTCGCGGCACACCCCCTTCCACTTGGCAAACATCTCCGGTACGTATTTCAGCCATGGGATCTGGTCGACAGGGGGGAAAGAACCGGGGAAAAGGAGATACTCCCATATATGCTGAACGTGGTAAAAGGCAGTGACCTCTTTCGTAGCAAAGCGAGGGGCCCGCTTGCCAAAGACAACGGAAAGAATGAGCGAAGATGAGAACCTACGGACAGCATCGAAATGGTCCTATAGACAGCTTAGTGACGGTAATAATCAACATACGGGCAGCGGGCTTACATCGGGCGATCTGAGGATATCATACATGAGCTGTGCACTTTCGGCATCTTGAAGAGGGCGGTGGTTCATTGATGCTTGCGGAGTCAAGATCTCGTGTGCACCGCGGCGAAGCGCACGCCACTTTTCACCATAGCGTGCCCTACGTTGCTCTCGTCAACAGGTTAATCTCAGATCAGCAACGATGCACCTACAGAAACATGTTGAGACCGCCGCTCGTAACGGTGTCCGCAAAGTGATTGGCAGGTCTATCCGCCGTGATTCCAGAATTTTTGTCGATGACCTCTCGAAAGGCCTCCGCAGAGGAGATAACGACCACAGTTTCTGGACCGACTTTTAGACTGTAGATATCGCCATATTCACGAGCCCAAGCTGAAAATCTACACTGATGTCAGATTGCGTAGTTGATTATAACCACGACCGCGACGAAAACCAATCATACTGGAAGTATGCCAAAAAGCGGGGAAAGATGTGAATGTTTCCCAAGAGCGGGACGGTCGGAGGTCCAGGAGGCAAGAAGCCCTCTCTCTTTCCAATTTGGCAGATACGATAGACCACGAAGCCTACTGCGAGTGCTGCTGCCAGCAGGATCGAGGAATGCATGGTAGGAACTTGTCACAAAGGACCCAAGATATAGAAGGACGCTCCTACCACCGGTAGCTCCTTCACGCTGGGTTATAAAGAGACCCAACTCTGTAATTTTGAACAGAGTTGTGGAACCACCTTGCGACACAGGGTAAAAAAATAATCAGACTCCGTGCGGTGCCCCTGGAAGCTCCAGAAGGTTAGCACTTGTACGTTGTGAGTACGTGACAGCACCTATTCACACCATAACAAACGTTCGCAGACGGGTAGAGCATGTCTCCGCTATCACGGGATTTCCGCCATGTAATGAGGTTGGAGAAGCTGATGTTGCCCGATCGGCGTTGAGGGCGACATGCATTTTGGGCATTGTGGCAAGCCTATGGTAATAATCGCTCGGGGAACCGACGAAGTTACATGAGCAGAGAGCACAGCTGAGCTGTTGATTGGTTGATGGATGATATAGCCCATGATGGTCGGAATTGTCGTAAATCCTGTTGAGATAGAAGGTTTTGTTGGAGTCAGTACTGAATTCCAAAGGAACGACACACAATGTCATCTCGCTGCCCTTATTGACAGGGCGCGATGGTGGCGTCTGGCTACCGCCAGAGAATTGGTTATGACTGCGGCTAGCGCGTCCGAGTCGAGGCGTTCGATAGAGACATACCAAACACAGTTATTGAATTGAAGGTTCGGCCAAATACGTGACATGGATATCCATGGCGGCACTAGCGTGATCAGAGTACGTTACGCGAGAGAATTAGCTTCGAGTATTGACCGTGCTCCAGGAAAGCGCGGAGTCAGAGAACACGGGAATGGCGCCGGGCCTCTGCAATGTCATATTCAGTAAGAACAAGCAGCATTGTGACTACTTTTGGCGAAGAGAGAGAAACTCACACCACGACGCCCGTATCAATCCAGTCGGTACAGGATGGCCTGATGGCATTTCCGCTCTCGTCAACGCTGGGGTGAATGTCCAATGCCCACAGAATTGTCGCCACTGCGATGAAGAGCGCTTGATTGGCGAAGTGCATACCCACGCAGATCCTGTCAACGCCAGGTAAAGCTTGCGCGTGTACGACATAGGGCTAGGATCTCACCGTCGGCCAAAGCCATACGAGACATGTCCCATTTGGTGCGTGTCTGGGAAGGAGATTTCGACTTGTCCTAATTCATCGAGGAACCTTTCTGGGCGGAAGTCTTCGGGATTGGTGTAGACTTCTGGATCCCTACAAGAGTGAGTCTGATTATTTGCGTGCTACGTAACAGCCAAAAACTACACCATAGAACCGACTAACATGTTCATACCCCTACGAAGACGAAGACATGGTTTGGCTGAGCAAATTCCGACATTAATCGGAGTACGCACCATACGTTTGGTATCACCGTAGTACCTTTGCAAATTGATCAATGTCATAATAAAGCGACAAGCTATATAGCAAACCTTTCGGTATGAAATACCCTTCGTACCAGTCATCCTTGACCGAAGCGACTTAGACACGAGGCAGCGCCAAACAACTGACGCACTTACTTCAGTCGTCTTTCGGGGTACAGCTGAAGCAGTAATTGACAATTCAGCATCCAAAAGTGGATACCACGGCAATGTCATACCTAGAGGGCCTACGGGTCTCCATCTTAGGGTTTCTTTGACGATCGCACGAACGTACGGCAGCCTGCTTTTGTCTTTGAACGAAGGGACGCGGTCACGGCCCACGACTTCGTCAAGCTCTTCCTGCGCCTTCCGCATCACATCGGAGTGGAGCGTCATCGCTAGGATAAAGGTGAGCAAAGTCGCAGCCGTCTAACGAAGTTGGCACATCAACAGTGTATTCAACAGCATTGGAGAATCGTATTGGCGCTCACTGTCTCCGCCCCGGCTGCACTGCAAGTAACGGGTTGAGCTACCGAAATCGACATATACCACAGGATCACATACATCAGAATTCCAGCCAGCCAGCCACCTTCTTTGCGTGTCATACCATGCTTTTCCTCTGTCTCGATCAACTCTGCAACGAAACTGTCCGTCGCATTGCCTGCGGCCTTCGAATAAAATCAGGATCGTCGGCGACTATGACCGTATTGACCGACTTACTAGCTCCGCCGCAATGGAGGCGAAAAATCCCTCAAACATCTTTGTCTCATCCTCATACCACTGCGAGCCTTCTCGCTTCCACTTTGCCATCCAGCTCGGAAGGTATTTCATCGCTGGTATGAAGTCAACCAAATATGCGCCTGGTGCGGTCACCTCTGACACCTTGGCGCTATGAGCGTGCATGCGCTTCATCATTGGAATTTCCTGCTCGCTAAAAGGAGCCCATCCGTACACCGAACTCAGAATGCTAGATATTGTCATCCTAGGCGAATAGCATGAAGTGCAAGTATAGGCAATCAGTGTTACATGTACACACACCGTTTGATGTGATCCTCCCATGACGCCGGCTGAGTGATGATAAGAAGTGTGGCTTTTATCGTCGCGTCAGCCTGAATAGGTTGAAACTTTTCAGACCCTTTGAGGCTGAAGCTTTCATGACTTGCACGGCGCATCTTACGCCATCTAGCAATCAGGTGAGTTCTCTTGGATGAATAATCACATAAGCGCAGTGGTTAACCTATCTCCGTATTTCAGAAAAACCATATACATGCCGCCAGTGAGAATTTCATCTCCCATGATCATCCGTGGCCGGTCACTGTAGTTCTGAGAGCGGCGATCTGGTAGGCAAATGAGGCGTGTGAGGATGATGTAGAGACAAAAACTGTTGGTTTCGCGCGCACCAAGAAGATCTGCCGCTGCGCGGTGACTGTTCAACACCACGACAGGTTGGCCGAGCAGGTCCAGAGAAAATACAGGTCCTTAAACACATACGTTAGACATTTGTCAATCCTTTTCTATAGACAGAGTTCGCACCATATTTTTTGCTCCATTCTGTAAAAGTGATCCACGAAAGCGAAGACGGCACTTGCAGAGTGTTTCCGATGATGGGCCAGCGAGGAGGCCCAGGCGGCATATCCCTCCGCCGTAGGTACGAAAGAAGAGCAGTGCTTGCTACACAAAGTACTACAGCTGCGAAAATCATGTGTGTGAAATGGAAATCAAAGGCCATGGTCGGATGTAATCAGAGCGAGAGCAACCGTGTCAATGCGATGGAGGACAAGGACGAGGAAGAGAGCAAAGCGATGAGTGAAGCATCAAGCTGTTGGCTTACTCGGGGTAAGCAAACTCTAAATATCAAATCGTCGATGTGGTGCCATACTGGTAGCCACTTGGTCAGTCGTAATAGCGCCCCAGCTATGAAGCACAGGTTGAGTGCTGCAACAACACAAGCTGCGCGATAAACAAGCACTCCGTCGTCCTAACCTTGAAAAGGTGTCAGGTACGTTACCTACGCCGTAGTGTCGCCGTTTTGCGACTGAGAGTCATCGAGGCGGTCCGATTCACGGTGACTGCCATAACCAGACGCGGCGAAGTGTACTGTTGCAGAATGAAACCAGATCAATGCCACATCTGGCCCAACATTGAAGCTTGAAGTTCGGCATGAGCTCACTTGCATCAGCTGTAATGAGTTTGCTGAGATGGCTGCCTCAAGTCGAAACCGACGTCCATCCAACACTCAGCGCTGAACACAAGCATATTTTTAGCATAAGATGTCGCGATAAATACTGCTCGAGTCGTAGCAAATCCTACGCTCACCTTTTGGTCATTTGCCGTTCCTTCGGAGTTCCCAATCTGTTGAGCGCACGGATGCCTTTGCAGTTCTTGACAGATCTCACTCTCATAACCCTCACAGACATCAACGCTCGTCAAGTCAGATTCCGCTCAGTGTGAAACGTGCTTAGCGAGACACACGCCATCGCGACAATGGCGATACTGCTGCTCATGGCGTCTGAGTGTGCAACCTTCTATGAATGCAAGGTATAAGATATGGCGAAGTCACCAGATGCGAACATACCTTTGATCCTCACCCTCCTCCAAGCCATGACTACAGACAGTGCTCTTTTCCAGCCGTACCAACTGGGGGATCTCTCCCTCCAGCACCGCATAGTCATGGCTCCACTGACTCGTTTACGAGCAAGTACCGAGAACGTACCCCAGGAGATGAGCGTAGAGTATTATTCCCAGCGCGCCTCTGTGCCAGGAACATTGATCATTGCCGAAGGATCGTTCATCGCAGAGAAAGCAGGCGGCATGCCTTACATCCCTGGATTATGGACTGAAGCACAAATAGCCGGATGGAAAAAGGTAAGTAGAGCTTGGGCTCCGGTATGCTGAGCCACTAAATCGGCGTCTTATAGATCGTCGACGCTGTCCATTCCAAAGGCTGCTTCATCTTCGCACAAATTGCTGGGCTGGGACGCTCGTCTACACTGGAAGGTCTCGCCGCCGCCGATCCCAGTTATCCATACATTGGTGCAGGCGATATCCCGCTTGAAGGCCGCAACGAGTCTCCTCGTCCACTGACAGTCCCGGAAATCAGGGAATACACCGAGCTCTTCGCCACCGCTGCCAAGAATGCCGTGGAGAAAGCGGGTTTCGACGGTGTCGAGATCCACGGTGCCAATGGCTACCTCGTAGATCAGTTTATACAAACCAACACCAATAACCGCACAGACGAGTATGGAGGGTCCATAGAGAATCGCATCCGATTCCCTCTGGAGATCATAGATGCCGTCGTAAAGGCTGTAGGGGAGAAGAAATGCGCGATCAAAATCAGTCCGTGGTCGCGATATCAAAGTGAGCGTACCTCTCATTCTACCACGTCAAAGCTCAACTCATACTTTGACTAGACATGCGCATGCCAGATCCAGTCCCAACTTTCAAAGAGCTAGCTGTCCAAATCCGAAAACGATATCCAGCCTTTGCATACCTACACGTCGTCGAGCCGCGAGTTGCAGTCGACCGTGACGAATACAAACTTCCAGCGGAACCTGGGGTGTTTGAGAGTAACGACGAGATTCGGGAAGCATGGGGAGAGCTGCCCTTCCTATCCGGCGGAGGATACGATCTTGCCGGAGCTATTGCGACGGCGAGAAACAAAGGAGGGCTTGTTGTGTTTGGTCGACATTTCCTCGCCAATGTAAGTCAAGATGTGCTCTTGTTCTGGTGCCGACGCTAACAACAGACATTTCTTTTGGTAGCCCGACCTAGTTGCCCGCTTGCGCAAGGGGTCGCCTCTGAACCAATATAACAGGGCAACATTTTATCTTCCAGGGTCAGCGCTAGGTTATACGGACTACCCGTTTATGGAAGACGTATCTGTGAATGCATAGATGGTCTGTCTTAACCGTAAGAGGTTCCCTCATATAGAACAACTAGAAGGCCCATGAAACAACAGGTAGTGATTCGCCGAACTTGATGTTAGTCCCGAGGAGTAGACCGAGTCATACACTTGCCGAAGCATTCAATTGTTTTTTCTGACCATTCAGAATAGACGAAAATCACAAAATGTCCGTGGCCTGTTAATAATTCTGCGAGAAATTTGGTTATATGGTGGCTTCTTCAGATGAAGATTACGCACCTGCCAGGCAACGTCAAGATAAGCAGTAATGAGCCCAACATATGACCCCACCATCACAGTATCAAAATGAAGTCAAACAGAGATACCCTCTGGCTGTATGTCCATCGATGTATCGGCAATGCTATCAATATCCCGAGCGTCCTTTCGCGCAGCCGCTGCATGGCGTAACGTCTCAATCTCACTTGCCACCTTTGCCTGAGAGACGGTGAGTCGAAAGAAACGCAAACTGAAACTGTGCACTCACAATCTGTGATTGTAGATCGTCAGTTTTGAATATAGAGTATGCCGGCTTTACCTCCGGCTGTTCAAGATGTTTACCTGTGTGAACATTAGCGCTGAAGAAGAGGAAGAGGGAGTAAGAGGACGCACCAAACGCTGCATGATTGAATACTGCGTTCATGAATTCGTGGTTTCGTTTATACCGCGCTAGTGCCAGATTGCGGACAGAGATCATCTCAGACTCGTCTGTAACTCATGATTGAGCAAAATGGGAAGAAAGAAAAGCAGGTGACACTGACCACCGGAGTCTTCTTCGTCAACACGGGCTTGTGGTGCAGCACGCTACTATCTGTCAGTATTTCTTACGCAGTGCAGTGACACCGATCACATACAGTTGCCATGCTGCCGCTCCTTTCCCGCTCAGCTCGATTCCGTCTCTCGATTGCATCCATCGCACTGTTCCGCTGTGCGAGCATTGCTTGAGGGTCGCCAAAGTGTCCCATTCCACGGTCCGGTCCTCCCATAGCACCTGGCCCACCCCCGTTAGGGTAGACCTTCTGCCCTTGACGGGGCCCAAGGACGAACACGGCTGGGTCATTTGGTTGTCGAAGAGGGTAGGAACGAATTGGTTGATTGAGAGAAGGAACAATGGCTGCAGCATGCTGTATGAGCCAGTGGGACAACTGAGCGCGTAGTACATACCAATGCTCTGCCCCCTTGAGTAATGTATCAGGATTAGCTGAGGGTGTCCACCTTTAGTCAGACGGTAACGTCTCCTCGTGCGGTATGCGGCGTTATCATGGCCTGGGATAAAGCCAAATTTGATCTCAGAGACCTCAAGCTCCTGAAGGTGACAGTTAGGTAGGAGAAATAGGGAGAGCTTGGGAACATACTCGATTGTTTCCAGCGGGTATTGTGTATCTCTGCTCCTGGTCTTGGTAACGGATGCCATCTAACGGGAGAGGCATCTGGTTTGGCACGAAGATGAGAAACATCTGTCCATCTGAAGCTATGAGCGACTTGGTCAAAGTAAGATCCACAATAGCATACCAGACGGTCTATCGATGTAACTCCATTGGAAGGGTGTCTGCGCCGACAGTTGTGTTGCACGAAGCAGCATTGTAAGAGCCATCTCCTGGGAGATGTTCGGTTGCGTACCGAGGTCTTCTGGGTAGCGCAGACAAACGCCTTCTGCTTGCGAATGCGACATTTGTTCAGAAAGTGCGGGCTAGTAAAAGTTAAGCTTGAACGTGGACGCGACCTGAGTAACTTGAAGTAGTGAACGAAATTCCGCCACCAAAGCTCTAATGAACCTTAACCCCATGGTGTCACGTGACTGCCGTTTGGTTTACAACTTTTAACTCGTTCTTTGCGACGGGCACCTGATCAAGAAGAACTACGGTCACCAATTTATGCGCAATCTCTAGATTATACATCTGATGATGCGACCCCCCCGTCACAGGGACGCTTGCCTGTCCTGGCTGAATCATCACCAGACATCCCGTTGGCTACGTTGTCCAACATACCGACGGGCGAGGGATATTTCCTCTCGTCGCCTGACATCCCGCTTGCGCATTTTAAAAGAATGCGAGAGCGGTTAGAAAATCTTGAATTCAGTGGTGATAGTCTTTTACAACCGTCATCTGAAATTCAATCTGCACATAGTGGTCATGTCCAATCTTCTCCTGACGTACCTCTAGCGAGCCTTGTTGCTCCTACTCAGCCGGATCTTGACGAACTCCTTGACGTCGAAGATGCTGACCCCACCATGAGGTGCATTAGCGCCAATGTCCAAAAGTCTCGATACAACATGTCTTCGTTGCTCGAGAGATATCGTGATTGGGATATAATCTGCGTTCAAGAACCGTTCTGGGGACACATTAAAAATGTTGCCTCCATGACGGACAAAGAGGGTGAAGCGTACATGCAAACAGTCACCCATCGTGAGTTCATCAGTATTGGTGCTCAGGAAAAAGCGCGAGCAATGGTGTTCGTGAACAAGCGTTGGAAAGCGCATATGCCTCGGCTGCGGTCTGACCTCATTAATCATAATGACATCAACTGCGTTGCAATGGATATTGGAGATAGGGTCATGACCTTCTTAAATGTCTACAATTCTCATGAAGCAAACTCGGCTCTCACTTACCTGGAGAACCATGTTTCTACATTACCACACATTACTTTTATGTGTGGGGACTTCAATATTCGCCACCCAAATTGGGATAAGAACGAACGAACTAATCGTCGCCCTCGATATTTAAGACAAGGGGACGATCTCATTGCTCTTTCTGAGATGGAGCTGGGACTTGTGCTACTTAATGACCCGTACGGGCCTCCAACGTGGCGCTCAAACAACTCGGACAATCGTCCAGGTGTACTCGATTTGGTGTGGGCAGATCCGGCATTTATTCCGGGCTCGTTACACATCAACTCTGATGGTCGTAATAATAGTGACCACTCCATATTGGAATGGGATGTATATGTTGATAGTAAGCCTGAGATCGGGCCTACAATTGGCAAAGTATCTGCAGCAGGGCGTGAATTTGTCAAACGCGTGCGGAAAGGCATTGATCTTATCCTACGGGATGAGGAGTACAGTTCGAGGGAACAAGTGGAAAATGCAACAGAGCGCTTCAACCTATGGGCGCAAGAAGCATGGAATAGCTTGGCTGCTGTGCCAGACTTGAGCCAAGCGGCAAAAGGGTGGTGGAATGCTGAATGTTCTGCTGCTGCAAAAGCTTCTAGGATTGCTCGGAAAGTATCGGATGATGCTTCGAGGGCATATCGAAAAGCGACCAAAGTAAACATGGTCAATTATTCGCAGTCTCATGCGGAAGAATGCGCTGATGCCTTTGCTGATGCAGAGGACAAGTGGAAAGATGCTCAGAGAGAGTTGCGTAAAGCAACAAACCGAGCGAAACGGAGTTTCTTTGATCGCACAATTCAGAGAATCCACCACCAAAAAGTTTGGGATGTTGTTGGCTGGGTCAAGCCGCGCCCCATTGACTCAACAACGGGCATTATAGGCCCTGATGGGAATCCATGTTCCACCAAAGAGCAGCTTGCGGAAGCGTTCCAAGAGCAGTTCTGTCCTAGTATTCAGCGACCAGTTGATGAGAAATACATTGAGCTGATCCCCCAGGCCCCTGAGAGGGAGTGGGCAGACTTCAGCTTGGCGGAAATACTTGAGGAGTTGAAGAAGACATCAAATATGTCTGCACCAGGCCCAGACCACCTGTCATGGTTCTGGCTGAAACGCATTGTCATTCAAGGCCCTTATGACTTTAGTTGCAAGGACTTTGAGGATAAAGGAGATGCTACAGCAGCATCTAGGGTCCGGCATCTGTTTAACGGATGCATTAAGTTTGGTGTGTTCCCGTCTGCATTCAAAGAGTCAAAGACAGTGATCATACCCAAACCAAATAAGCCGGATTACACGAAGCCCAAAGCGTATCGTCCGATAGTCTTGCTAAATTGTATTGGCAAGTTGTTAGAGAAAGTCATAGCGAAGCGATTACAATTTGAGTCGCAGAAGTTTGGCATTACTCATCCTTGCCAGTTTGGCGGAACGATGCAGCATTCAACTACGGATGCGGGAGTGCAAGTTGTTCACAACGTGCGAGAAGGATGGGCGAGGAATAGGTTGTCCTCTGCTCTTCTGGTAGACGTGGCGCAGTTTTTCCCGTCGGTCAACCACACTATAGCCACTGGCGTGTTCAGACGGCAGGGCTTTAATTCAAAAATCTGCGACTTCTTTGAAGATTACTTCAGGGGCCGTATGACCAAATTCTGCTTCCAGGGGTCTGAGACAGACCCTAAGGATTGTTCGGTAGGAGCAGGGCAGGGCGCTGTCTTATCTCCACCGTTAACAGCATTGTACCTAGCTCCGGCTCTACATCATGTGGCGCCCACGAACCAGGTGCTTGAGGGGGATCAAACCCTGCAATTCTTTGTTGATGATGGGTGGATACATGTATTTGGCCCTCCAATGGCAAAAGCGCGCATTAACCAACAACTTATAGCAAACGCTAGGTTGCTGGAACGCATATATGTAAAAATGACCGATGCCATGAGAATGGCAGGGTTAGAAGTAGAAGGGGATAAGACCGAACTTATCCACTTCAGAAATAGCACCAAACCTTGGAGCCCAGGTGAACCTTTGGGCCCAAGTGTGAATTTGCCAAGCCATGACGGTACAGTAATTGTCATTAAGCCTAAGGAGGTTGTACGATACCTGGGCTTCTTTTTCACTCCCAGACTTACATGGAGGGAGCACATAAGACGGTATGCTAACAAGGCGTGTAGCACTGTCAATGCGTTGCGATTACTTGGTAATTCTCAACGAGGATTTAATCCTTATCATAAGAGACGGTTATACATCTCTAACGTGCTTCCAGTCCTACTCTATGGTGCACAACTGTGGTGGGATCCCAATTGGAAGCGACAGAAATGGATTGCGAAAGAGCTTCAACTTGCTCAGTCGCGAGCTGCGAGGTGGATCACAGGTGGCTTTAAGACCACTCCGATTGGTGCACTCGAGATGATGGCTGGGCTCATTCCCATCCGACACCAAGTAGACAAATTTATGTCGAAAGCTGCTCTTAGAGTGAGAACAGTGCATCAGGTCACCCCCTCCGGGCTAATCTCCCGGCGGAGTGGGAGACAAACGATGCAAATTGTCGCATGCCTTTTCCTTTGGGGGCACGACGATATAAAGTGGATTCGCCTTTGGCGCACATCCATAGAATAGGGATGACTTCAGACGAAGCCTTTGATCCTGTTGATGTTGAAAATTGGCCTGGTAAACGCATTCTAGATGAGTTCCAGGACAGAATCAAGTTCTTTGTGGATGCGCCTAACAAATCCTCCAACGATTTTAAGTCGTGGGTGGATGGAGATCTGAAACCTCGAATTGAGTTCACAGAACATAATGAAGACATTCGTTCAGTTTGGACTGACGGATCTCTTATATGGGATGGGTCTGCAAAAAGACGCAAGTCAGGAGCAGCCTGGACTACACGACACATGGGTGTAACTCTTACTAGGAAACACACCCCTATGGGCAATTCTGGCGTATATGACGCTGAAATTTGCGCTCTTGCTATGGGTATTAGTGATGCTGTCATGAACATTCCTGATAGTATCACTGAAATCCACCTCTTTGCTGACAACAAGTCTGCATTGCAATCCATCCTGAAGCCAAATGTTGGCCCAGGACAGATGATGCGTTTGGTAGCGTGCCGAAGGGTGCGAGACTTCTTGAGCGCAAACCCTGCACGCTATGTGGGGCTGCATTGGGTACCAAGTCACATTGGCCTCGCACTCAACGAGGACATGGACAAATTTGCCAAAGAGGCTACCGAAAAACCACAACCGAGATTTACCTCGTGGAGTGTGGCAAGTCAAGACAAAGATGCAATGGCTATTAAACGGTGGCATCGTCTTATGAAAGACTTTGATTACAAAGGGCACAGCAACGTTATTAAAACGTCTGAATTCAAGGGAGTGACACCAGTAGCCAAACGGCATTGGTGGTTGAAAAACCTTGGCGGAGCTCAGTCAGCGTTGTATAACGTTGATAAGCCTGATAATACAGTGGGTGTGGCGGAATATGCTGCTGCTACACGTCTCATCTCAGGACACATGCCTATTGGCGAGTTCCGTGAAAGATTTCATCTGGAGGGCCCCGCGGAATGTGCGTGTGGCGCTATTGAAACTCGGAAGCATCTGCTGGACGAGTGTCTTTTGTGGTACCGTGCTTGGAGACCACCTGACCCATACAACCAAGAGGAGCTAGCAGCTCTTGCGAGTATGGATTCTGCAGATTTCCAAAACTGCACACAGTCGTTTGGACAAAACGAACTCCTTGTGTTCTTGATCATGAACCCCATGGCAGGAACTTTTGAATGGGCTAAGCTGGTGGAAACGAGAACCTCAGATTTAGCTGCAAATTGTTTCAACTCCTACGCGGTAACACGAGTATGGGTTGAGACAATACTTAAACAAACAGTGTTTGGTGCCCACACCAAGTGGAAACCGATCGATTACAGTCCCAAATCCCACCGGCAGTTCATGCGCGAAGTGTGGAGATCAGGACATGAGTGGACTATAAGGACGCTCATACACAAAGGGGAGGCTTCTGAGGAGCAGAAGCGTGACCCAATATTGAAGGTGAAGAAGCCGAAGGAGAAACATATTCCGGCGGATGATCACCATGCCAAGGCGGAAGCTGAGGCCAATGCTAGGTCGGAGGAGGACAGAGCAAAGTTCGTCGACTGGTTTTTTAGAAATCTAACCGACGACCTGGAGTTCAAATCTCCACACTCCAGTTGGTGGGGGCCGCAGAGGGAGCGGCAATACCTTGCTAATGGAAGGCCAGCGGATGCGCTGGATTTCGGAGAGGATGAGTTTCGCCTTCCTGTGGCAAACAGTGATTCCAATTCGAGACGCGATGGTCATCATGAGGACGGTGGCGAGGTCGACCCCTCGCTGTCGAAATCTACGCGGTGGCGGGCGAACCCCAGTCAGACAGGACGTTTGGCTTGGGGGGAACCCACGGATGCGGGTTGGGGTGTTCTCTACCCTGCATCCGGCGAAGGAACCCTTCACCTAAGTGAGTGAAAGGGCTTTTGTGTGCCATAACCTGGCATGTTGGCGAATGTTGTGTTTCTTCAACGGAGGGGGGGTTATTTTCTCTTTCTGCGTAGTAGCGACAACGCGCTTAGACGGGGCTAAGTCATCAGGCCTAGGACATACCACATTCAACCGTCCTGAAAAAACCGTCAGAAAGTAGCAGTTGCAGCGGGCACTCGCAGCCGCAGGCCAACATGGGGCCGGGGGTCTATGTCTCCCTTTCTGTTTCTGCCAAGTATAGGTTGTGACACTTGGGCGGTGCCTGAACACCACTGCCTCGCTGTCCGGTCCGCACCACTCATCCGAGGACTGTATAAAACAACCCACAATCGGGACGGGCGCTGGCAGCCGTTTCATGGTTTCGGATTATGGTCTCACATGTAACTACGTTACGCACGGACCTTTATAAACTTAGATAATAAAAAAAAAAAAAAAAAAACTCGTTCTTTGCGGTTTTCCTGTTTTCCTCACAACCATACCAGTACAAATTGGCTTGTCGATTCGCTTTTGACTTCGGAGAAGCCTCATTCCCTGGGTAGAACGACATCTTCCAGAATGGTCGATAAAGCCTCGCTCTACGCGTAAGCTTGGCCAGTTTGAAGCTTGTTCTCCACATTCTCTGGAGCGGCCGACAGGAAGACAGCTTGGCATCCAAGCTTAAGGCTGGAAATCCGTTACACACCGTGCATACCTTTCAATTCGCTTAAATATCACATTTCAACGTTTGTGTATGTCTCAAGCACGAACAGAATAGATGCGCTTGTCGCGGATTCTTGAGGACTCTTCCGTGCAGCGTTGTCCGGCGTACCAGTCTTCGTCGAGATCTTCAAAGGCCAGAGTGAATATGAACAACTCGCTCGCGAAGATGGCACAGGGTGTTCGGGATCCACGGCCCTACGTTGCAATGCCTGCGCAAGGTACCAAACGCACCGCCTGAGAACTGCTGGATCAATCGCCTGAAGTATTAACATTGGACCAGTCTGCATGTCCCACGTTGTTCGGAATATATACATATTGCTCTCGATGTTGCGCGTGCCTTGAGCGAGCTGCGTCAATGTGGCCACAGCGGATTATGTCTTAGACCATCTACGAGCGCTTGTTCACCGTCATTCTTTGCCACCGACTGTCACGCTACGCGACTGCTGCTGCTGCATACTCCAGCTGAGGCTTTGCTCTACTTATACCTGACCGTCTTTGGTCGATCTGGCTGCTGTTAACGTGCTAGGAAACTGGTAGCTTCACCAGAATGGCCGGTTCATTAAGCACACGGAAAACTTTAATAGACGGTGAGCCAGTACTTGATTCTTTCTACAACGTCTCTAATATTTCACAACTACGGAAGCCGTTGTACTCTCTACTGTACCGGTGCGTTGATTAGTACGCTACTTGATCCTCATGTGTGGCTTACAAGCTACGACCCGTGCAAGGTAGTCGTGTGGCTTTCGTTACGAGTGAGTCCGTCGTCCACCTGCAGCAATGTCAAATGCACTCAACACTTTTGACAGTATTTCAACCTCTTGGACCCACGAAGGGTTGAATCAAAGCCAAAGCCGTCGGCATTGTTGAAGTTGGGGTTCAAAAACTTGGTGCTGGATGAATATGAGCGTGAGTAACTTCCCGTACGATGCACCTATGGTTCCGAGCACCAACTCTGTTACGCTTCCCTACAGGTCAAATAGCATCGGAGATTATACACCCGGATGATATTGACGTGCGATTCTCTGGTAAGTTCGTAACACTGCGTAAGAAATCGTGCACTTTGACACTTTTGTCTAGACATTGGTGGCCTGGAGCCCATTATTGCCTCCCTTCGCGAATCAGTCATCTACCCTCTACAATACCCCCATCTCTTTGCCTCGTCGTCCTTACTAGGAGCACCCAAAGGTGTTCTTCTCTTCGGACCACCAGGCTGCGGCAAAACGATGCTCGCAAAAGCGTTAGCCAAAGAGTCTGGTGCAACGTTCATCAATATTGCCGCCTCCGTGTTAACCAGTAAATGGTTCGGCGATTCGAACAAATTAATTGCTGCTCTCTTTTCGCTCGCGCGCAAGACGCAGCCAAGCATCGTGTTTATTGACGAGATAGACTCGTTTTTGCGTCAAAGACAGAAGGAGGATCACGAGGCGACAGGGATGATGAAAGCCGAGTTTATGACGTATGTACTATAACGGTATTGCTCTGGCGAAGACACTGAGATCTTGCTGTAGTCTATGGGACGGCCTGCTGTCGGGTCCGGACCGAATAGTCGTCCTTGGGGCCACAAACCGACCAAATGACATCGATAGTGCTATTTTACGCCGCATGCCTAAGCGTTTCGCCGTCGTACTGCCGACTCTGGACCAAAGGCTGAAGATTCTGGCTTTGGTATGCTTCTCTTGCTTAGTGGTTTTGAAACATTTTATTCAATACTATCATTAGGTTCTCAAGGACACAAAGCTATGCGAGGGCTTTCCCATGTTTGCTCTAGGTGAACGAACAGAAGGCTACTCAGGGTCAGAGATCAAGGAACTCTGCAGAAATGCTGCGATGCTTCCTATGCGTGAGTTGCTCCGTGAAGTAGGGGAAGATGAGCAAGAGTTGGCACGTTTACATAAAGAGGTATCTCATGGGTTTCACTGTTTTGTGAATGTCGTCGGCTCACGACATGGTGCAGGGCTTCAAGTTGCGACCTCTTGTGTTCGAAGACTTCTTCCAGGTCGATGGAACGAGTCCACTTCCTCCTCGATACGACACATTGCCAATGGAGATCTTGCCACCGTCATGATCATGATTGCGGTGGTGCAAACAGTTCGGTACTCATCGTGGTGCTTGCGTATGTATGAGCTTGGCTTAGATTACGTGTACAGGTTTAGAGTTGTATTATTAAATTTTATGAACCTCTACCACTGTACTTCTGCGGTGTAGGGTCACTATAAAAACATAACTCGACTTAGCTGTTAGCTGCAGGTGAAGATTTGAACATATGTGTGTCGTACAACGTCGACCATCGCGTTCAAGAGGTAGATCGTAGTAAAGTCGTGCGTCATAGAGCACAAGGGCAGCACTCTTGTATTCAGTGCAAAAGTTGACCAGCATCTTGGGGGTATACCTGGGCACGTATGGTATAGTCCGTGTCGTCCATGTAGGGATAATGAGATAGAAAAGATTCGAGATCCTTGAGATGGTTTGAAGCTTCAGGCACTGTAAGCGGGTCTGCGCTGAATATGCGTACCTCATACTGTAGGTCCAACAGTACATCCGGACTGTTAACGAACGACAGACGGCCTGGCGAAATTCAGGTGAGATAGAGATATCTTTCAAGGTCTAGTTCCGTCGGCGCAACCTTGATCAGCTGAAGGCTCGCCTGCTGGAAAAGCATGGGTCTTTCCTCCCTTAGTTCCACTGTTACGCGTTTTCGTCTTGCTTTTAGGGAGCTGTGGTACCCCTCCAGCGAAGCCAATCAATGAAGCGAGCTGCGCGTGGCCTTCTCCCAGTCCTTAGCAGGCTGCGGTGGATTAGTCTTTGCGCTGCCAGTGGTAGTGTATTTAGGCTTGTGGAGGCCATAGAAGGATTTGAAATACTGCGACTCATACATTAAGAGTGATGTGCGAGAGATTACTGCTATATCTTACCTGAGGAATTGATGAAGCGGTGGAGTTGTTCGGGTTGCTGGTGAGGGAGGTGCAGCTTTCGTGGGAGTGAAGTGAGGCCACAAAGCGGGACATGAATGCGAAGGGAATTGCGGTTTTGCCTGGTACACAAGTTAGAAGTGAGAGTGGGCTATCAAGTCCGGAGCGCAGGAAAAGTGACGCTTGCTAGTGGCCTTGCCGGAACATACTGAACGTATTGCTCAGCACTCTAGAACAGCGATTAGCCTTGCAGGTGTGATTCGGGACCTAAAGACGTGAAACGTTGACCACGATGTGCAGCTGCGGTCCTGAGTTTTGTGAGCATCAGATGAGGGGCACTACATCGCTAACATATGTGACCAAGAGAATTGCGCGCATTAGCTGTGTTATGCAGAGACCACGGTGGGGAATAGAGGCTGCATCTGCAACTTGGAATATGATCAATTCTCCTCAAGTATTTCGGGCACCTACAATGGAGTGACGCTGTTAATGCTGTTTGAAACTACCAGACCTTTGTAGTCTGAGTCTCCGGCAAAAGCAAAACCGTGGTCTTGCTGTTACCTCGCCCAACATCAAGTTTGAGCCCGACGGTGTCTTGAACAGACTTACGATGCTATTAAGACGACACAAACATTAAATATCCAATGGAGCCAAGATTTTGTGAGAACAACATGCAATCACTGTGAGCCGATACATTGCCACATGTTAGTATTGTTACTGGTATGCGCTGAATATGCATACCTCTTACTCTAGGTCATTCACGTACATCCTAACTAGCAACCAAGACGAACGACAGACGACCTGGGGATATTTAGGTGAGATAGAGATAACCGAAAAAAACTGGTGAGCTTACTGCTTCTGTAACGAGATATTCTAATTAGAGCTCTAGTTCCGTAGGTGCCACCTTAATCACCCGACGGTTTGCCTGCTGGAAAAGCAGCGGTCTTTTCTCCCTTCCTCCCACTGTCACCCGTTTTTGTCTTCTTTTTAGGGAGCTGTGGTACCCCTCCTGCGAAGCCAATCGACGTGGCGAGTTGCGCGTAAGCCTTCTCCCAGTCCTTAGCAGGCTGCGGTGGATTGGTCTTTGTGCTACCAGTGGTATAGGTTGTGGTGCTCGTGGAGCACGTGGCGATAGATTTTGCATCGGATGATTTGGAAGACTGTAGTTGATACATGAGGGGTTCCGTGCGAGATTCTTTTGCTATATCTAACTTGCCTTAGGTATCAACGCAGCTGTGGAGTCATTCGTGTTGCTGGTCAGAGTGGTAACGCTTTCGTGAGGGTGAAAAGAGGCCACAGAGCGGGACATAGATGCGAAGGTTGTTGTGGGTTGTCCTGGTACTCGAGTGAGGGATGAGAGAGGGCTCAAAATACTGTATGAGATGGAGAATAGTGTGAAGCATGCACCAGCTATATAGTGCGCTCACAGACAGCATAAAGCCCCAGGCAAAGTGACTCCTGCCAGTCGCTTCGGCGGAATACTTCATGCATGAGCATACTGATCACCCGCAGCAGCATAGAGCAGTGGTTAGCTACTCCAGTGTGATCGGGGCCTAACCGCAATACGGGGGCTGCGGTCCTGAATTGTGTGTATAAGTTGGTGTGCAGAATAACGCTGACGTAAAGCTGTTAGTAACAAAGAGACCAATGCCTAGATGAACTGGATCACGCATGGACTCGGACACTGAATGTTGGAGGGTGTGGTTTGAGTCAGATCTAGAGGTAACGCACCTTAAGTTCGTACAAGTCCACCAATGATAGTGGTTATACACGATGTGCTTGTTTTTTTTGGTGTTTTCGACGTTCCGTATACTAGGCGTCTGCCAATGCAGCGGCTGCACCGGAGTATATGACTCGGATATTGCCCCAGAACAGTATGCGCAGCGCATAATCCACGAGGGCCGTGACTTTCTGACTCGACGGTGCCTATGCAAGTTTTCGTCGAAGTTGTCAGCTCGTACTACAGTAGCACTGAAGATGATCACATACAGTTCGCACCCATTCATAGTCTGCTTACGAGGTCCAGTATTGCGTAGCCCGGCCGCAGCGCGCATAACGCTGACTCGGAGCAGCACCGTGTGGATCATAGCTGGGTCCGCTCGACTATCAAAAAAGGGGTGATGGCGCACTGTGAGAGCGTTGTGATTCTTCGACTGCGGTCAGCCTTAGCATGCCAGTGAACCGCGAGCTTTGAACTGCTCGTCGGACTGCCAACATTGCCAATCGCATTCAAGTTGTAGCTAGAGGCTACCCATAGCGCAGTTCTTTGCGCAGCGATTTGCACAGTTCTCCGTAGCCAATAGAAGTTAGTCTGAGACATGGAATGGTCATGAATATGAGCGTGCCACCAGTACAGAAGTACAGTAGAAATATTTGTGACCCACGTGTGAGTCGAGCAGGCGCTTCCTCCACGTGGGTAGGTCACTGACTCGGATGCCGTGAGTCGGTTGGTTGATTATCTTCCTATTATCATGTTTCAGGCTTCACCTCGCGGAGACGCAGGCTGTGGTGACGGTGCACGGTGCTCTATCACAGCAAACAAAGGCCTCGCTCGTACCTCGCCAAGCAGAAAGTTTGAGCCGGGCAATGATTTGACTCGGAGCAGAGCTTTGATGCTGTAAACAACGCAAGCAAATGATATTCAACGGAGCCAGAAGAAATTCGTACAACTACATGCGACTCTCGACCCTTTTAGCTTGAGACGATAGTATCTCCACAGGTTGATAATTTAATGCCCATACGTAGCTTTCAGCCTCTCTTTGACGTACTCTCCGGCTGTCACGACCTCGTACTTGGGTGGTCGGTCATCGGAGACGCAAGTCGGGATAGGCTGTATGGTACAGGTAAGACAATAGTGCAGTCTTTCTCAGAGAGAGGTCTCACCTCTAGTCTAACATCGTAGTCTGTCCCGAAGAAAAGGGGGATGGAGTAGCGACGGACGCCACTTCGGTTCACTGCGCGATGGACGGTGGACTTGAAGACGTCGTCTAATGAGCAGAGCGAGAGTGTTTCAGTGCAAGACAACGGGGAGCAAGGAGGAACATACTAGTCCAACGTGCAAATTGATCGCCCAGACTGATTCGAAGACAAACGGACCCGAGTCAGCAGAGGGGGAGGAAAAACAGTAGAAGGGATGCACGTGCTTTACGACAAAAGTTCCTGGGATAGGAGGTGCGTCAATCCACTGCTTTTGCGCGTTCAGGACTTGCAGGGCCTGGATACCAGGCTGCTGCCATAGAATAGTAAAGCACTGAAGAAGTACAGGTATTGGTGAGGATGCATAGACAATAGATTACGGCGGTGACTTGACCTCGAAGCTAGCGTTCGCGAACGTTCAGCTGCTGGCAGCATGTCTCAGGACATCAGAGCTTACTCGGTATGAGCACCAATTCCAATGACACGTTCATCTACAGGTCCCGCTTGGGGTGGGTAATGCAGTACGCGCATGAGAGCAGCGGCATTTCGGGTCTACCGAGAAGCATCCAACGAGGAAAGATCATTCGACGTAAGCTTGCGAGAAGGTCGGGAGCCACAACCCACCTTGTCCTCAAAATAGTCCTCGGGTAATTCCAATGCGAGCGCGAACAAAGGGAAGAGCCTCTTCCCCAATTCCACTGCAGCATGACTGTATGAGAATATCATCTTATCAGCAGCTGTGGTTCAGAATTCGAGAATATGGCACATGCGTCGTGAGCCGCTTACTAGTAGGTCAAGGCTGACTGTCGAAAACTTGGTAAACCACTTGGCCAGATGTTACCACCAGCCATGACGCCGTCATGAGCCCGTTTCTCATCATTATTTTTCGGAGTTATCTCTTCCCAGCCAAATTCAAAACCCTCATGCATGTCTCCAGCCCCGGCAGGGTCGTTGTTACTGGCCAAAACGGCATTGTAACCTTTGAAATTGGCGGTCTTCTTGTTATCGACCTCCATCTTTTGCGAATCTGGTAGTGAGAAGAACTCCTGTGTAGCGACGAAGGCCCTTTGGATGATCTCTTCGGGTATACCATGATTTTTGACTGCGAGCGAGTTGTTGACAGCTGCTTCATGTGCAGCAGGAGACACCACGCGCACCGTAGAGGAAGCCGACGTTGATGCACGCATCTCTGATCTTTGCGGCTAACTGCATCCTTTCTGTTGTATCTGGGCTCTGTGCATTTGCAAGATCACTAGAAAGATAATGTTCCAAAGCACGAAAAAGGGCAATACACCAAGACCATACGTACATGATTGGTATTTGGTCAAAACTGGCTTCCGACTCTGCCTTCCCTGCAGCTTCAGTCAGCGACATGACGCAGTTGAGGTCGCTGTACAGAGTACAAATCAGACACTTTCGCAGTTCTCTGGTGCTGGATGGAATGAAGTGGAGTTACCGTGA
Source organism: Cytidiella melzeri (assembly GCA_022592445.1). Lineage (NCBI taxonomy): Eukaryota > Fungi > Basidiomycota > Agaricomycetes > Polyporales > Irpicaceae > Cytidiella > Cytidiella melzeri. Next base: position 154,745 of record JABYQR010000039.1, on the reverse strand, counting down.
GTAGCTTGAGTTTCCGGTGAATGTCGCTACTAGTGTGACTGTTATCACCAAGAGTGTTGAGACCGATAAGCGCTTGTACGTATATGGACCGATTTCTTCACACTCGTGCCAATGGAGAGATGCTGCTAGTGAACTTCGTTGCTGGCAGGTAAACCAGAGAGGTGTTATTCTGCTGGTTGTCTCAACCAAGGCCCAAACGTTTAAGGTAAGTGGGCATAACCGACCCTGATTCTGGGGAATCTTTTACTGATATACCTTCCTGATCAGGCCAACTCTGCGGAGTTTCAAGTCGTTTTCAATCTTAATTGATCATGAGTCCGGAGGCTGCCTCGTCTTTGGACTTCCTCCACGACGTACTCGGGGCTGTCTTCGCTGTCCGGCGTATCGTGGCTGCACAAGGTGAGCAGTGCATTTCTACAACATTGCAATCACGCACTTTTGCCTTGGCCCTCTCTACCGCCATTTGTGTTCTCCTCGTGAAGTCACTCCAAGTAGCTGACATCGCAATTCCCCAGTGCCAAAGAGGCTGTACGTGACTATCAGCTGTAAAGAGTACTTGCAAATTCAAACATCCTCTGATCCGATACTATTTGTCTAATACGGACATTACCACTATCCTAGCTGGACATTGGAGCAACACTTTCCAGAACAGCTCACCAAATGTCGTTCCGACTACCATCACAACATATCGAGGACTTGCCAACCGAAACCCACGATAATCGCGAGGTATCTGATTCAAGCTCAGATGAAGACGATGCAGACGACGAAACATGGGATGACTGGGTCTCTGACTCCATGTCGAGCCGTCCCTGCAAGTCCCTCTTTGACAGTTCTGAGTTTCCATCCGCCGGTGCAGCGCTAGAACACGACAGAACAGCACACGGCTTTGACCTTGAGAAACACTGCACACGCCTCGGTATGCATATTTTCCAACATGTCTCGCATTTGCCCGGTTTGCATCGCTTACTCGTCTCCTTTGTCGTGCAGGTCTTGATGTTCATCAGCGAATCCGTTTGATAAATTGGATACGTAAGGAGGTACATCCACATAACATGCTCCTCGAGAGCTTGAGGCTCACAGCTTGCAGAACCCAAAAGTATCGGCAGTCACTGCCCTCGACGGCAGCGAGACACTGTTTTCTTCCGATGCATACCTGATTCCAGTCCTCGAAGACGATCCTCTACTTCGTCAGCTGATTTTTGCTCCCAAAACCTCCGGAAAACTGATACGAAACTTTGATCCAGAACTACAATCAGACGATTGGTCTGATGAAGACGAAGATGAACCATCTGAGGGTGCAAAGTCTTCCCAAGCGCCTACGGACCTCAATCATGCCATGCTCCAAATCCGTCGGTTGGAAGAGAAGCTTCGAAAATCACGGCAAGATTTTGCAGATTACCGTGGATTCGTGAGCCAGAAACTCAATCTCGCCGGTCTCGCGGAGTCCTTGAGAGACCCCATCCCGTCATCTTCTACTAGTGTGGCTATACCACTCCGAGACGACGATTCACATTACTTCCAAAGCTATGGAGAAAACGGTGAGTTCCACTATTCTCCGTAGCCCCGCCGGTGGTAGATAACCATGTTCACGATATGTTCAATCAGACATCCATGCCGTTATGATTCAAGATAAAGTCCGGACCGCGAGCTATGCTTCTTTCATTCTCAAAAACCGCAGTCTCTTCGAAAACGCAGTCGTCCTTGACGTTGGCTGTGGGACTGGGATTCTTTCCTTGTTTGCGGCGCGAGCAGGCGCCAAGCGTGTTTTTGCCGTCGATGCCAGTGACATTGCAGAGAAGGCGGAGCGTATCGTGAAGACAAATGGACTTGACCATGTCATCAAGTGAGTCTCAGTGTGATCCTGTGAGCGAAATGGGGTGGCAACGTGTTTACGGCGGTGGCTCAATTTTTGCAGGGTCATTCGCGGCAAAGTCGAGGACATTTCGCTACCAGACGATGTCCCCCACGTTGATGTTATCATCTCTGAATGGATGGGATACGCGCTACTGTACGAGTCGATGTTGGATTCTGTGCTCCATGCACGAGATCGGTTCCTCCGCCCGGACAAAGGTGTCATGGCACCAAGCCAGACGAAGATGATGTTCGCGCTTTGCGACGCATCGGAGATTTACAAAGAACGTGTAGGGTTTTGGAACGATGTGTACGGTAGGGATATACGTTGTCATCTTTTCCAGTCTGAATCTCATGGGCTGCGCTCATTTTCACAGGCTTCGATCTATCGACCATGGCCGAAGATGTCTACAACGACGCTATCGTGGACGTCGTAGGACCAGAGTCCGTCGCTAGCGAGCCTTTTGTCATCAAGGTAGGCGCGAGACGAGCTAATCAGCGCCTCTGAAACATACATTGAACTTCGATGTGAATAGGACTTGCTACTTGCTGACATTACTACGCGCCAGCTGGACTTCACAATGCCGTTTACCCTGGTGTCCACAACCGCCCGACGGACGAAGATCAATGCTTTCGTTTTGTACTTCGACACGTTCTTCACCACGACAGGAGAGCGTGTATCTGACGATACGAAGGTGCATGTCATTCACGAAGGCGATCCCGTACTCGCCGAACTGTGGCCGCTTGGGGGTAGACCACATATCACACGCCGAATGAGCTCGGGGGAAGGTTTGAAACCACCGAGCCCTGTAATCACAAGCTTCAGTACCGGTCCCAAGTCCACGCCGACACACTGGAAACAAACGCTGTTCCTACTGAGGGATCCAATAAGGGCCGACGAAGGTAAGGCAATCATATTTTACAGCATTGTCCTCGCTTCTCGCGCTTAGATTGTGCATTGTACTGATCCATGGGGTTCACAAAGGTACGGTGGTCCAGGGCGTTTTCAAACTTCGCAAAAGCACCGAAAACTCGCGAGAGCTCGAGGTCGAGATACATTACGCAGTGCGAGACTCGGAGAGTACGGAATTGGGTGATGCAATAATACAGACTTTCAAAGTCCGTTAATTTTATGGCCCGACGACAACATTATCGTAATCTCTTCGGTATCGTTACAAGTCGATCTCGAGTGTGCATGATCCTGACGTTGCAGAATCGAATCAAGTTGTCTTCCAACTCTTCGTCAACGTGTGTACTGGTCAGCGCTCTTCATCAATCTGTCAATGCCGGTACTTGTGAGTAGTGTCTTTGTTCGAGTTGAATCAGATCTCTCATGCGTCAACACCAGATGTAGCATGCTGAGCAGAAGCGGTGTTACGGAATCTCCTATCTGCTGTTGAGAGGCCTCCCCAACGGCGTTCACACTGACGACTGCATCGAACCCAGTGCTTACGATTGACCAGCAACTGGATGCATGTACAGGTAAGAGTTACACAGACGTTTGGTGACTGAAGCGGCGCTAATAGGTACAGTGAAGCCACCCATGGCACGCATCAAGCGGAATGCTAATTTCGACATTCCAGGTTTGTTACCAAAAGCTGACCTCGTAATACGACGTGGCTTCATCACGGTTACCTATTGTGACATTCCATCAGTAGTGCCAAACTTGTTCGTTGGGGCAACTAAACGCCTGCGACGCGCTTTCACCTCTCTCCGGGTTCTTCAATTTGGAAACATTGTTGTTATACAGTACGCTTTTCGGATCGCAGACTACTGATGTCTCTGAATTGTCGACATTGCAGGGATGATACGACATGCGTTGCGATCCAGTCTCGCTTGCAGACTCGGGGGTGCCAAAATAGGCGCGCAAAAGGTATAAAACGTCTGCAAGTGTCCAACCTTTGCCTGCTCAAACCTTTGCTGCCAATGTTTGCCGACAGCCCAGAGTACGTAGAGCGTACAAAAACGCCGTTTGTACCCCCAACACTGGACTATGTCGTTCTTCGCAAAGCACTGCCTGAGGACGTCTGGAAACGGAGCACGACCAAGTCTCTCATAGCCTTTGGTCGCCTCATCTTAATCTCTGCTTTGCTGCACACTTTCGGCGTGTGGCTTGTCAGGGGCGCAGCTTTGCCTGCAGGTCTTCCATATGCGTCCTATCCTTTCATGTCGACCGCAGTGAAGGTGGTGGGATGGGCATTCTATCTGTGGTGGCAGCCAATAGCATGGGCAGGATTTTGGGCACTGGGTACGTCGCTGGCGGCTTTTGATAGGTCCTTGTCTCATTTCACCACTCCTCTTTTGCTGTAGGACACGATGTATGCTATGCCTAACCGAGTGAATGGCGCGTCGACGCGTGCTAATGGATGTCTCACCTACAGGCTGATCACGGAAACGTCTCGCAAATCTACTGGGTGAATCATCTCGTAGGGTTCATCTGCCACTCTTGGGTTTTCCTACCCTACTTTTCCTGGCGCATCACACACCTTCGCCATCACAAGCACAACGGTTCGCTTGAGATGGACGAGGCGTTCGTGCCTTACACAAGGAGCGACTTGAACCTTCCCCCAAAACATGAGTCTACGAGGGAGATCTACAGGGAGGCCATCGAGGATTCTCCTCTCTTCAGCCTCGCGCGTTTGTTCATCATGAACTTTTTCGGTCATCGTGAGTAATCTGAATATGCATGAATTGAAGCGTACCTAACCCGGATTGCAGACACATATCTCATGTACAGTAGACGTCTCGTCGACTATTATTATTGCAGAACTGACACGCCAATGTTTAGCTGGAACACCATGGGCTCCAAGCGTTTTCCGCCTGGAAGCAACGTAAGTGAATGTTTCTCGCCCTCTCCAACCGTACTCAGTTGCCATATCAGCACTTCACTACAGATAGCGCCCTATTTGGTCCACACCAGCGCTGGGACGTGATCCTCTCCGATATTGGCATCGGAGCCATGTTCGCCTTCCTCGGCATCTGCATCCAATTCTCGTCCTTCAGCACAGTTCTCAAGCTCTTTATCATTCCTTGGTTTCTGACTAATCACTGGTCAGTCCATCTTCTCTCGTCCGTTGTCAGACGCATGCTCAACGACAGTGAATTTGGAACAGGATTGTGACTATGGCCATTGTGCGTCATGCGAACTCTACCACGGCTTCTTAACGCTGGCTGATCTTGGTCCGATGTAGCTACAGCACACGGACCCCACTGTCCCTCATTACCGCGATAGCGTCTGGACGAAAGCCCGAGGCGCCTTAGTCACCATCGACAGAGTACGTGTTACCCCCTCAAGTCGTTTTCGCAAATAGACTGAATCGCAATGCTAGCCCTTCCTCGGCTGGATCGGAGAATGGTTCCTGCTTGGGATCAACCACAACCACGTCGCACATCATCTCTTTGCACAGATCCCTTTCCGTAAGCATGTCGCATACTAAAAATACTCGTCACACTCACCTCCCTTCTATCAGACAACCTGTGGAAAGCCAGCGAAGTCCTTCGCCCTATGCTCGGACCGGCATACGCCCAAGACAGCACCAACGTTTTTCGTGCCCTGTGGAGAAGCTTCACACACTGCGTGTTCGTGGAAGACGACGGCGACGTCCTCTTCTACAAGAACATGCAGGGTGAGCCTGCGCGCGACGTAAAATACGAGGAGATCGACAGCCCAGATTCGGATTCGAGTTCGTAGAAGCTGGCAAGACCCCTCATTGGCTGATTCGTTAAGTATGATTTCTTCAACGCGGAATAGATTCTCGTAGAGACACCAAGCACCACGCGGACTGTGTGTCCATTATTTGACTTCTGTTGGTACAAACCTACGGTAGCTACATGCACTTCTTGCACAAGAATATCATCGACGCCCGACGCGTCTTGTACAATACTTGATCACCAGCAGTTCCCGTATCTCTCCAATAGTGTGCACGACGGATGCTAACCGAATCACAGCAACCTGCGCTGCCCACGACTCAAAATATGTGTGGTATCGATAGTGATAGTGATAGTGATAAGAGATACCTCACTCAACGATATCGCAGATTTACCGGCGTTCACGCGTTCCACGAAGGCAACAAGGGAGGCCGTCGGACATGGTCGTCTAATCATACACAATGCATGATAGTTGAACAGTCCTTTGGGCTCGGAAGAATTGGGAGTGGACCGTGGGTTTCCCCGACGTCGAGATAAACTAGACTTTGTCAATTGGGATATCAAGGGTCGGAGGGGAGGAGTTTGCATCTAGGCCTGATTGTATACCGATGATTTAAGGCGTACTTGGAAGTCGTTGTGCAGAGGGGTCGAAGAGGGTCACAAGCACTGGTTAGTGAGTAGCCGGAATCAGCTCAGCTGAGGTCGGTAGACGAAGATGACGAGTAGGGCGCTGTCATGGTTGTGTGTAGTCATCGATGTCGAATTGGAATGGTTGATAGCGAAGCCCCGTCGTGTCCAAAGTTTTACATGTGGCATGTTACTCCATAGTTCTGCCTTGTTACGGGATTCTTGTAAGGAGAGGCACAACAAGGAAGTGTACGGATCTTCTTTTTCCGTACCTGAAAGCCTGAGTGTTTCAACACCTTTCATGGGTTGCGTCGACGATGTATAACGAAGAAGGAGCCCATGCTTTTCGAAGCAGCAGCTACGGAAAAGAGCAGGGACCAGTGTTGCGTCTGGCCAGGTTACCCACGCTTGACACAGGAATGTGCCAAGGGTGTCAAATATCGCCAAGAAAACACCGGAGCGTTCTAAAGATCTGTACGCTCAAGCTCCTGATCGGCATCTTCGTCGCAGTATTCGCAGTCCTTGTGCAAATTTTCGACGCTGCCGTACAAAACTGCCTTCAGTGTCGATCACAAAATCAGTAGAGAAACGAGGGCCAAATAAAGCAATTTGAGCTGAGCCCACCTAGGAATAAATGGCAATGCCGATCATGTGCGGATTCCACCGCGGTTATGGTAGATGTCACTTTGAGAGTCAGACAGGAAAAGTCGACCAGCTTGCGGTGGTTCGTTCTACGGCGCAATTGGCTCAGCCTACGAGTCTGGACCCGCTCAACATGTGTGGGGCATCTAAGAGACAGGAAGGAGGATCGGCCAATCAAGGTGAATATCATGGAGCCTTTCAAACAGCATGGTGAAAGTATACCGAGGGTGGGTCTTTGTGAGCCTCGACCCAGACGGGCTCGCCCACGCGCAGCGCATGCTAAAAAGCCGGAGCCGTCAAAATCTACCTGTATGAGCGTTTGAGGAAAAGCGGGGGTGCTCACCAATCGCTGTCAGAGGATTGTCGCGTCCCGGAAGCGGCAATATGATGTAACGTAGCATGAGCCACGAGAACCAGAGCAGTCCAGAACGACATACTGAGGAGCAGGGCAGGGACATTCGTGTATACAGTCCGAAGAGCCTCTGGCGATATCGCATTCGAATTTTCTACGTTCGGACGATTGGAGTACCTCTCGGGGATTCTGAACTCGGCGAGTGGAGACTGGTGGCTGTAGAGACCATTCTGCCAGTATAGAAGCTGCACGATTCGCCCGCACTGTCGTCCACCGTGCGAGATTGTTGAAAGGTTCTGTCGCTTGAAAGGGGCCGGTAGCGGTCATGCACTTTGGTATGTGGGTACGAAGGTCATACGCGAGAGGGCACGGTAGAAGTTTTAGTTGCCTGCGAAGCGATAACGTGAGAGTGAGCGGACTGACAGGAAGATAGGACATACTGTCCCTGGGAATGATATGAGACTGTTGCGGCCACACTGGGATTGAGGGTGACCACGCTCCCACACGTGGGTACAGAGTAGGGATTGAAAGAGCTCTATGCAGTTAGTGTGTCGTGCATGGTATTGGACAAGAAGGGGAAGACGTGAGAGCCTCCTATCGGTGCTTGATCGTCAATTGCAATAGCCGTATGTTACACGAAGCTCGATTTTGATGTCCGGTCCACACAGTGCCAGGGGGAGGGCCAACGTGACAATATCAGCGTGACCGCAAGGTACAAATGCTAAGACTGCGAGAGCTGCATGTTAGTTGATACTTGTACCAAGACAAAAAACCAACGTACTTGATTGCGACTGTTCGTCAGAAAACTCGATGAGCGATCAGGAGTTTTTTTGTGCGAGACCTCGCACAACAAGCTGGATCTTATCAACTGTGAAAATCGAGATGATGCAAATAACATGGAGCTGTGTATGGTCAACAGCTGATTATGTTGTATCGCTAGAACAGTGTTTGACTTAATCGCGACTTAGCAATATAACGCATGCGGTCTGAGAAGAAGAATACAGCTCCAGAGTGTGATGTCGGGGCTGAGTACTGAAGGTTGTCCTCGAAGGAGATGCTTATTTTGGTCAGCGTAAATCAACTGTGGCCAGGAGTACACAGGCAGTTATGTAAGTAGAGTATAATATAGTCTTTGGGATCGCACATGCCAAAAGTCGTTGCTATGCGCGGCAATTGGCCGTTCGTTGTGTTTGTCCTGTGTCGAGATTCGTTGTGCATGTGCATGCATACGAAAGACTGCCGACATTGCCCGGTACAAACGAGTCGGAACACAATGCCGACGTGGAGCTGAGGCCAAACGTCGGAGGTCGCGTCCGTGCCGCGCTTGATCTGCTAAGGAGTAAGCCAGTAAGCCAGTTCGATCGCAGTGAGTACAGGTGGCCAGCACGCTTTGCTCTGATGGGAAACGTTGGTTTCTCCGAGTGATCTGGCCGCTAGAGCTTTGAAGATGGTTGTGCCACAAAATGAGACTGGATTGATAGTCGAGGGACCCTGTGTATCGCGCTATGATCGGGTTATTGTGCTGTGCTGGTGACATCGCCGTTGTATAAAGCTCAGTGCGTCGAATTTTTGTGATGCATGTGATACGGTGGTACCCCGCAACGCATTCACCGCGCAAGATCTTCAGCTACATACAAAAGGGAAATGAGCCTTGAGGCCTTGATTAGCATAAAAGAGTTCGTGCTTACTCGAGGCAATCTCACCCAACATTTGCAGTGGTCGACCGCACCGTGACATACGACGAAACTGAAGTCACGGTGGGACCCCGGGAGCTACAAATATAAATGTAACGGCAGTGTCGACCAAGTGTCGACCGGAGAAATAGCCGGCTTTCGACTGGTGGAGTTTGCTCCGAGATGCTGATGTATGTATGCGAACCTCCCTGGTGAGTATTTTGTTCAGGAAAGACCATGCTGTATTCGCTGCTTGATGTAGCGTGCGCCGGCTCTCGCGGTGCAACCACGTAACGATATGTTCCCCGTCGGCTCGATGCACGCGGTCAACGAATGAATGGTTACATTCTGTATGTTGTATGAAATGAAATGCGAGGATGAACTGTATGGGATGCTTCCCTTGTCAACAATATACAAGTGTGTGAACGCCAGAGTCAACTGGACAGCTTGCAGCACCTCGACGGTTGCACGCAAGCCAGCGTGTCCGCCTCTGTTTGTCTGTCCAATCGCCAACGAATGCAAGTCGGGATTGTCTGCTTTTGAAAGACATTAACTGCCGGCCTCGCATATCGTTCCAGGCCGCAAAGGCGTGCAGTGATCCATCAAAACCGGGCGGAATATCATCGGTTATGGGGGATTTGCAGGGTGAGAACTGGCGGACGGGGATGGTGGTGGGAGCGGAGGAGTAGAAATCTCGGATTATTATCCTAAATCGGATTTAAACTCCGCAAATGTGGAAATACGCGCTGAAGGAAACTGACGCGTCCCTGCTGCAGTATACTTATACCTTGGCCCCCGCCGTCTATGCTCTCTGCTCTTACCGTCACCGACGCACTCCCGATCTTTTCGCCTTTTTCTACGACAATGCCCGACGGTTCATTCTCCAAGCCTCAGGAACGCCAGTTCAACCCCTACACAGAGAATGGCGGTACCATCCTCGCCATCGCTGGTGCGGACTTCTCTGTCATTGCGGGTGATACGAGGCAGAGTGAAGGATACAGTATCCAGACGCGCTACGCACCCAAGGTGTTTCGATTGTGCGTGTTTGTGGTCAGACTACGCGTGCATCACCTCACATACATCACAGGACTGACCGCGCGGTCCTGGCTGTGAACGGTTTTGCAGCTGACGGCAATATGTTCGTGAAGAAGGTGCAACAACGACTAGAGGTGAGTAATCCGCCGCGCTCATGTTTTCTTGCCCAATTTCTCATCTTGGTTGGTCAGTGGTACCGTCATGCGCATGCAAAAGATATGCCTTTAGGTGCGATTGCTCGCCTGATCCAGACAATGCTGTACGGGCGCCGTTTCTTCCCTTTCTACGTTTACAACATCCTGGGTGGTATTGAGGAAGACGGTACGTCAGTCTTTCTCTGGCCCAGTGCGCAGAACGTTGATCTTCTCTTTAGGCACAGGGGCGGTGTATTCTTTTGACCCTGTGGGATCATATGAACGGGAAGCATGCCGAGCTGCAGGGGCAGCGCAAGCACTAGTACAACCGTTCTTAGATAACCAGGTATGTGCATAGTAGATTCTAGTTTGGCGTCACGTATGGCCATCCGATCCTTACCCGACTTACGTCCGGCGCTAGATCTACTTCAAGAACCAGCAGGCAGCAGCTGGCCAATCACACCCAGCACATCTGCCACTATCAGACGTCCTCGCTATCGTCATCGATTCCTTTACAAGCGCAACGGAGCGTCACATCGAGGTGGGTATTTTTGGCTCTGCCGTACGAATCATCTGACGTTTCCCTTGCGATACAGGTCGGTGATGGGCTCGAGATCTTTGTTGTCCTTTCCAAGGGACGGTCAACCCAAGGCTTGGAAAACTACCGTGGGCTTAAAGAACTCACGACGACCACTGATGGTGACCGTGTGTTCATCATACAACGCGAGTTGAAGAAGGATTGAGCTACGAATTCTTCTTTTGTACTCTTAGTTTGGACGTCTGTGAGCACCAAAGGACACTCGCATGCTATCGTTAGTAATTATTCGTCTCGTATCCCATTCTCATACATAGATAGTAGCATGACTCAGTACGCTCTGTCTCGCTGTCTCGCAGTGCGCGCGGCGGCGATGTAATGTAATCACATTATGCCCATACAAAATCTTGACAATAACAACAATACTTACGCATCACCTCGGAGCCCGTGCGCGTGCCAACATAATTCAAGGAATTGGCCGAAGAGCTATCGTCAAGTCCCCGTAGTAGGTGAGGCCTTGCTTGCAACACGAACCTACCTAGCTACAATAGAGCATTTTCTCGCCATACACCCTTTCTGATAGTCACCGCGTTCTAGAGCATATAAACATAATTCTTCAGTAGCGAAATGCACGATGGTCGCCATATGCGGATGGCATGTGGACATGAGGTCAAGGGCGAATGCGCCAGCACGATTTGAGACGTTTGTGATCTGACATGCGTCAATTCCTGATACTATATGCCACTATCAAGACAAGCTCAAACCTCGGAACATTAATGCCTTCGGTACACCCGACGGACAGACAGGTATTGGGATCAAAGTGTTGTCCGGAAATACTTTTTTGAATTGAAGCTTGAAGAGAGCTGCATGAGCTCCTCTTTGGTGAAGACGAGCCAGCGAAGATCACCTCGACGTCGGATGGTGGGGATGTGTCGAAGGTCAATAGATTTTTGGTGGCTAGAGCGACGACATGCGTTCTTGGCTCGGTCGAAGCAGTCGATTTTGCTATTGCACAATTCAGTATGCAACACTCGCCATGCTCGCTCGTGACGCGATCGTGTCGGTATAGACCGCTGGATTGAATATGTACGGCACATGTCCGTAATTTCCTGAAATGAGAGTGTGAGCTTCCATCGTACAGCCCACCTGTCTCCATGTCTTCCATCGTACCTGACAAATCACGCCCGAGTGCGACACGCGCGGCTTGAAATGTCTGTGGCTCTAAACCTCGGCTCGGTAGCTGTGTCATGTGTGGGGAAATAGAGTCGTATCACCTACCCCGCCTCGATGCTTGAACCAGTGACCACCATGCGGCTTCTAAGGATCATTGCTGCAGTGAGGCATATCTGTCATCTCTTGCACGATGCAGGCGCAGAGGCCTATATGAAGACGGGTGTGACCTTTTGCTGCACGAGTGTTGGATCTGAGCTGACTCAGGTGGGCGTGCCCACATGATTTACGGTGGAAATACAGGCAGTTTGGAGGAGGAGCATTCCATAAGATTTGTGATGTGTTTCTGATGGTTGGTGGCTTGGTATGTGCCCGTACAAAGTTGTCCTTTGAATGGGACTCGCTGTAGCGTCAGGCGCTTGCTGGATAGTAGTCAAGGTGTAAGGCTGTCCAGCTAGTAGCCTGAGGAATGGTGAGAAGTTTTAACCCAGGCGTAGATTCTGCCCACTTGCCTTGCGTTCTCATATCCACAGACAGAGCAGAAACTCGATGATCGAGCAACATACTGTGTGATTATGCCACATATTTAGCGGGATTAAATCCGTCACGGGAATGCATGTCTATCTCCTCCTAGATGAAAGGTCACATGGACAGCACACCAGTCAGCTGGGTAGTTATATGTTACAGCGACCTGCTACGAGTGATAGTACACGCACTGCGGTCCCAACCCTTGAAGTTTATATGGCTGCGATCTGTCCAAAGCCCGCGATTTTGGCATGACCGTGGGTACTTGATTATCTCCACTAACACGAGCTAACCAGTGCAGTCTGGCTAAGCTGCTAAACAAACGGATGACATATAACCGGGATTGTTTTGGTGAATACTTCAACACCTGCGATATACCAAGTGAGCACAAATACCCTTGAGCTGTTACTTTACCATGGAAATACCTTTCAGATTTGATTCGAAGACGCAACCCGTCTAAACCTATCATCTATGAGCCGACGACCCTCATCTATCCTGACGAGCACTTAGTTGGCATGATTGCAACCATTGACTCACGCCGTTTAACAACAGCGAGGCTTTTTGACAAACCGCGGGAACTTGCTACCATGCGCATGACCACATCGGGCAATGCTTCTTATTATTCAATCGGAGTGTAGGCTGCAGCTTGCCGTCAACAGGGCAATTCGTGTGTTTATTGCTTGGTACCGTACCCACCTACTGAACCATAAAATCAGCTTGACTGCCAAGCATGCCATCTAATCGAGCCATACAATACAATGAAAATGCTACCTGAACGTCATAAAGAGTGGATAACGATCAAGAGGGGGGTATCACGACGATTCCCATGGACCAAGTTGGAGATATAGAAGGTCCGAGCCAAGTAAAGTAAGGTGAAAATGAAACCAGGGAATATCGCAGCCGAACAATAGTCCATAGGAGCCAGGAATGTGCGCACTACGATGTCGATGGAGAGAAATGTTCGTTTTGCGCTCCTTTAGAGTATGATAGAGGTCGCTGCAGCGGTCACCAATGACAACACCAAAGCCCCAGCACTGGCTGACGTCCATGCCCTCTCCCCAGCACTTCTCTTCTTCAGCTCTCGCTTTGATGCTGCCGCTGTGGCGGTGACATTGATAAGCGGGCGGGTTGGAAGCATTGAAGGCGTGGCAGAGACTAGGAAGAGTGGTGCCACAGGCGAGTCGTCAAAATTAGCGATTTGGAGCTTAGGGCCATCCACCGGGTCCTGGAATATGCGGAATGACCTATAAAGGCCGGTGTAGTTGTAGGACTGGATGAAGCTCGAGGTCGCGAGACACGGGTTCTGGACTTGTTGGAATCCATCGCCGAACGGAGTTGTGATTATGGACGCATTGCCAAGGATCACGAAAGTACCATGCTCCCAGGTAGTTGTGCCGGTGATACAATTTGGCGCAGACCCTACATAACAAATGTCAGAGACGTCTGTTATTTAGAACGTCGTTGCGTACCATTGCCGAAGAACCGATATTGAGCGATCTCATAGAAGCCGCTGTTCAAACTGTCGAAGAGTCAAGAAAAGGATAATTGCCAAAGTATAACATGCTTACAATGAGAATGATACTCCGGTGTTTACAGGGAAGGTGAATGTGCGGTTGACTGGGTTGGCAAAACCCTGCGGAATGTTCAGCGAAACTCAGATGCGCAAGTCGTGAGCAGCACGTACCGCTCCTGTAACGACTGCCCTGCTACCAGAGCTCCATGTGCCCTCTAAGCTTGTTACATTATGCTCCGAATTCAAAACCATCTGCTCGCCGGTACCCGCTGGACCCGACTGTGAAAACACTGGCGAGATTGCCAGTGCAAAAGCCGTGGCCAATGTCAAGCGCATGGTGTGAAGGACAAGTCCGTCGAAAATTAGGTTGGGGAGGCTTTTGCTAGAAGGGAGCGATGGCGAGTCGGTTGTGCACGACGGTGAGGAGGGTGAGTAAAGAACGTGTTTGGCTACGTTTGGCTGCCATGGAGCGTTGCTACGTCTTTCGCTCAAAACAGTAAGTCATCACGTGTCTCCTGGAAATTGCGCGAAAAAAAGCACAAACGCATCTCTCTGCACTGTCTGCAGTATGGCCGCACGGTAAGAGTCAAATTTCAAGCTTTCACCTTGCAGACCCAGTGAGAACAGAGGATGGTCATATTTCATGCACAATGTACAGTGCAGAAATACGCAGAATAATCAATTGGACCGATGTTTTGTGCCAGTGACGATGCACCACGGGCGTCGGGCGAGTGTGTTGAAATCGAGGCGGTTTCTTTCGAGTGTCTGGTGCAGTTCAAGTTACAAAGGACAAACACAGCGAGCGACCTTGTGTAGAGGTTGAACGTTGAACCCCAGGTCTTTGATTTTATCCTATCTCTGGTAATTTTACGTGTTTTACTGATACTCACTCTTTGCATCACTGGTATAGATATCAGAGACAAACAAGTTCAGCTTGTTTGCCTGAACTGGGCAGGTATTTACTGCGGTACATTGACTTCTTACAGTCAATTTACCGCATTAATTACGGCTGCCCTACACTGTTTACACGGTCATACCGCTTCAGAAGGGTGTTCCCGGTACGTAGCCAAAACAAGCAATGTCACAATAGAACACCAAATGACATGCTATCGCTTCCAGGGTCGGAAGCAATGATTCAGAGTTTCGTGAGGTCTGACATTCTAAGGCACAGAAATGTAACGCTGCTCGCTCACTTGGTTCGCCATGGGTTTCTAATCGACCCCGAGTTGACCTGCGGTTTCATCTGCAGCTCATGAACTTCCCCGTATAATGGGTGTGAGACATGCTCCGCCGATTGAACCACAGGACATCTCAATCGATGGACGCATCCCGCTCTTTCACCGCTTTTGATATCAACAGGCAACATCGCTCCTGACTCAGAGGACCTCATCAGCAAAGCGTGGCTAATACTGCCAATGTTCTCGGACGTGTTTGACTCATGAGTGTGTATGGTTTATTGTTATCAGATTGTCTCCAAACACCTCAATCATAGCTACACTTCCTGGGAGCCCACTAATGTAGGATTTATCGCCGCTACTGGCCCCCCGAACTTGCCTATAAACTCTGCTATACGGCAGGTACAAAAGAAGCTCGCAATCGGTCTTCCCGACATTGTCTACGTTTGCGATAAGACCTCACATTTTGGGATGCTCCGGCAACACTCGGGACTTTTGCATCTTGTATTCCACCACACCTGCAACTGACTCGTGTGTGATGCACCGTACCGCTGGTCTACAGACTCTGGTGAGTCGGAGGCACGCTGCGTATATGTTCAGCTCACCTCATCGCCGTCTGGCGTTCATGCATTCATGCATTCAATAGACTTTACGTATGTGGGTTGGACAACGATGAGGAGACCCTGTCTCATCTGCATTCACTAACTTGCGTTATTCTCTACGCAGAAGTGGCAGAGCCTTGGCAGCACCCTTCCTTGTCTTCTTCTCAAAAACTCCAAGACTCTGGTGCTTCTCCGCATCCTCCTACCGATTCACGGGCTCTCAGTCGCTGGCGCGTACGCGGATAGAGAAAGCGATAACCGCTAGTATAACTCAAATTCCTTGGCATGGTTCAATTTATCGCCAGAGACAAGCCGTATAGGATTACGGCTGGGTCGACATAAGAGCATGTCATAGTCTTCACCGTCTTTGCATTTTCCAAGGCAGCTGAGTACGTGGCATGATATATTTGTGGTGATAACTGAAATCAATTTCCAACCTGTAGTTACGGAATCAACCCCATGGGCCAAGTGAACAATTGTGGGAGGCGTTTAGAACATGCAGTTCACATCCGCCCACATTTTCGTTGTCAGGTCAGTCTTTGAAATAACGAGAACGACTGGAATAACTCATCCTTTACGGCTGCAGTGATATTCACTCCCCCGACCCCGAGCCGAGTCGGAACACAGTGTTGTGTTCACGTTCACGCTCACTGTGCTCCATCTTGTCTAAACCACGATGTCCGCTCAGGTCAGCGTGGGTGTATGCATTCCTTCAACGAACATCAGCACTGATAACTTCCGCACGTCGTGCACGACTTGGCATTTTAGCGTCAGGAGGCTGAGCTTGCCACCTGATAGGCGTACTCGGGCCCTTCGTGCTTGATTGTTACAATGTCTATGACCATTAGGCATCCACACAACTACAGAACTTATGATCAGATGCGACACGCTGAAGATGACACGGCAGTTATCTCGCATGACGTTGCACGTTGAACATTGATGGAATGAAACGTTTTTTATGGCTCGCGAGGACACCGCGTTTCGTAGTGGTACAGAGTGTACATGGTTAAGAGATAATTCCTACAACAGAACGCCAATGTCCTTTGTCTATGTGATAACGAAATAACGAATGAAGAGTTACAAGGGTGTCGGAGCATGGTTGGATAAATCAAAGGAGATAGATAGCAGAAGAAAGAAATGAACGACCACGAGACTCTCAGTGTGCCTTTGCCTTGGGAGTGGCAAAAGCAGACATGATCGGCTCTTTCAGTGCGGACATGAGTCTGGGCTCGTATGCAGAAAACAGGAAAAGGAAGAAGAGGAACAGTGCTTGCAGAATGTCGAGGCAGAAGCCGAAAGAATTCCCTATCACCGTTTGAGCACCGGAAAAGTGCATAAAGTCGAAGAAGAGGGCCAGTCCGTGAGGCTCAGCCTGGCGCTCAGCACCGCGAATTTCGAAGGGGAGACGAACGGCATCCTGCTCAGACCCCAGTTCTGAGATTGGAGAAACAATCAGTAGAAGCAATTAAGACATATTCGTAAGAAGTGACATACCTGAGACCTGCAGCGCCGCGTTGAGCCCAGAAGTGAATCCGTCTTCGTGGAATGTGTAGTTCATCCAAGCGCCAGCAAACGAAATTCCACGTTTGTTCTGGATTTCCGACATCTTGCGTTGCGCGAGGACACCCTGATCAACTTGTTGGTATTCATGCCTGTGTGCAACAACGCATATCACGCACCTTAACGTCAACGATGGCGTGATCGTACTGATGTCTGGAGATGACTTTGCTTGGCTCAGGCTCATATGGTGGGTTCATGGTCACGAACAGGTGTCCGTGTTCCTCTGTTGGAATGCTTTGCAGCAGGTTCATCCAGACTAAAAGCAGCGAGATAAGCATCAATCAGATGAGTTTCTGTGGTGAACGTACATGTGCTACGGAATAACCATCAGCTCAACATCAGCTATGCAACTATGCAAAATGGCTCACCAAGACGTCTTGTCAACGTTCGCCTTTCTTTGGTTTGTGCTTGGATCTACTACCGAGTAGGTCAAGTAATTCCAGCAGGCCCATGCCTCGGGACTCTTCGGCATCAACTACACGCGAGGTTGTGAGTTTCCACTGTGGAATATTTGAAATTGACATTCTACGCACTCGAGCGTCACTGTGTAGCACAGCGGTGTTCTTGTTCCATCGGAACGAGCCGAGGAGCTCAGCTTCTCGCGAGGTCAAGCCCTTCCCACGACGCAAAATATCGAGAGCTGCATCGGTATGGCATGCCATGATAACGTGGTCGAACTCTTCAACTTTGCCGTGTGCAGTTTCGAGAAGTACTTTGAATCGCGGCCTCGAAGCCGAAGGGTCGTCCACTGGGAACGTAGAAACAGAGCGAACCGGCGTGTTGACGTGCAGACGCGACGGGTCGAGAAGCGAAACGATGTGCTCAACGTACACTCGGCTGAAACTTGCGCGTAAGAAACGAAATAGCTTGCGAAATTATGAACACGACGAACCTGCCACCTCGCAGTGTCATCCAGCAAGCATCGTCCTTCGTCTGTAACAAATGATAGTTTTCCATAAATTGAAGCTTGCACAACAACATCAATAACGGTGCGATTAGAAAGATGTAAAATACCAACCAGCGTCCTTGCGGGGAAATCGGCCGCGCAGATATCGGGCGGTGTGCAATATAGGGCGGCCATCATGGGCTACCATAGCGTCAGTAGGTCGTTACATGACTTTCAAAAAGGCAAGTTCTCTCACAATCAACATGTTATCCCGGAAGGAGTCCGAATATCCCTCTCTTTCCAGGTACTCTCCGATGGTAATCTCGGATTCCTTACCACCCAGGGCGAAATTGCGCTCACTCTCCATGATAAGTCGCCGAGCGCATGCGTTGAAGCGAAGGATGTCGTAAATCATTCTCCAAGTGTTCCGGTCGAGTATGTTTTTGGCATGAGCAAAGATCGACTTTAGCCCTCTGAAAGCCCATTCTCCGAGGCCGTCGTCTCTGGACACGCTGAAATGCATGCAGCTGGGGATCACCGCCTCTTTGAGCTTCGGGTACATTCTCAAGAAACGCAAGAAGTTGGGATAGTTCACAGGGTTGAAGACGATCTGAAGAAAGGTCAGTACAATGAGCTATTTTTGCGTGCCGTGGCTCTCTGTACTCACAAAACCCCTTTATGAATATTGCATTAGTCGAAGACCATGAAAAAAAAGAACCTGGTGCTTACATGTCAACGTCCACCCTGCGCTCGCCACTTCCGTCTTTGCTGGCCTGCATGAAGCTGGCAGTATGAGCGTGTCCACCGGCACGAGGCGCAGCCTCGTACAAATGTACCTCATGCCCACTGAACTCATTAAGAGCCTGACACACAATGTCAGCTGGGCAAAGACGGCGTCGATGGACGTAAACTAACGTACCCAGGTCGCAGCAAGACCTGATACACCAGAACCGACGACAGCAACCTTCATGGTGTAATGGGAAGGTTGAAATTAGGTGAAGGAGGAGAAAGTCGAGGAGGAGAGGCGGGGTGAGCAAACGGAGGAACAACATCATGAGATATCTATAGTACCTGTAAGATACCTTCATGCGATCAAGCCGACGGTGAGGTTGTCAAGTGCAACTTGAGTCTGTGCACGGCCTATGTTTCTGATTAGATCTATGATATGATGAGAAAAAAATGCTTGGTCGCAGTGTGAAAAAACACCCAACGCGTGTGGAGAAGCAATGGAGACCACGAAACACCTCTTGAGCATCCCGCGCAGAGCGGCAATCTACATAGAGACCCTCGAGAGACGTCGGAGATCCCACAGCAGAGAGATGTGGGCGGACTTGAATACGACTGGCAGCCCCCGACAAGCGCTACTCGGTAAGACAGTCAAACTCTGAAGGCGCCGTTCTATGACAAACATACTAGACAGACGTGCCGAAACCGTTCGATGACTGATAGAAAATCAAGTCAACGGTCAGCAGTCTCCGTAGACATGTCATCAAGATGCAGGTCCACACCTAAATCTTTGGCTGCAAAACCCGAATCGCTGCAGGGTACACATCTGCGGTGAGACCTTGCATGTCTCGGACCAGGTCAGCTGTGCCTGATCGAGGATCCCGAAACGTTCCTGGTGCAAGAGAGGCGATATCCCACTTATCTGTGGCTCGGACTGCCTTGTAGAATACGCATAATGAGCAGTGATCCTCGAGTGCCAATGTCTGGCTCACCTCACTATTGCAGGCGTCTTGTCGGATAATAGGCAAATTGTAAGGTGACAAGACCCTTTCCTGGGAAACTTCCTCGTGGCCAAAGGTTGTGAGAGAAGTGTCCGCGCAGGCTGCATGTTGGTCGGGAGTAACTGACACGCTTGAGACCGACTTCGAAAACCGATCTTTACCTGAGTCCTTCGCAGAGCGCTTCATGCACACAAGCCATAAATGGTAGGTATTGTTGGTAGCGCTCTAAAGAACTCGGGCACGACTCGAATACGAGTGAAGTACAATTCAAACAGCATTGCAACATTGCAGCATTGCGGGGCGTGACAACACTATTGTTCATTACATTTCGCCGGTGTTCTTACCGTTACTTCCAAAGAGACCCTGCTCCTTCCAGTACGCCACCCACGCACGAGCATGCCCAATGCCGACTGGAGCAAGAGACTTTGCAGTATCGCTCTGGCTCTGCAACTTGAAGGTCTCAAAAAGAGGGAACCCGCCAGCCTCGACTGCACTCTCAGGTCGTTCTGAGGCCTGGAAACCGCGGAAAAAGTCCATGAGTTTGAGAGCCGGCTGAGACCGTTTTGTCAACATCAACCCTTAGCCAGTGAAGCAGCACTTACGACATCTTCGAGAACCTTAGGCGTAGGGTTTTGGTTTGCCGACTCGAGCTTCTCGAGCCACTGAGCATATGGAACTATAGGCAAACGCGCATCCAGTGCATCGTTGATTAATCTGAAGACATGATCCCACAGCACCGGACGTGGATGCAACACATTGACAACCTGCGAAACTCGCTGTTCTGACAGCACGAGGTCGCGTACGATGTCGGCAACCGCATCAACAGGTATCCACGATATAGTCTTGGTTAAAATGCCAGAAGCCCATTAACGAACTGCTCAACGTTGCAGCAGACACGACTCACCCCTGGAAGCGAAGGAAGAGCTCCAAGACAAAGACTTGACTTGACAAGGATAGGCACCCAATCCGTCACGTTCCACGTGCCCGTGGAGGCTGAGCCTGAAACCTGGCCGACCCTCAGAGAGACAGTACTCAAGCCCTTATCCGAAGCCTTCGCAAGCAACTGGAGGCAATGTGAGAAAACATGACACAAAAGATACCACATGCAACTGACCTGTTCAGTCACATACTTTGAGGACGAATACCCAGTTGCACTTGCCACCTCGGGGTCAGTAATGAGTTCCTCTGGCACCGGGCCGGTCGTGACATCCCATTTGCTTGCGACAGATATGGAGGATGTGAACATTGTCGTAACAGACTGAGGAAGAGAAGCACAAAAGTTGAGTACATTGCGTGTTCCCGAAATTTGAGTTTCAAAAGAGCCGAGGGAGCGATTGAAGTCGACCTTCCATCCGTTGAGAACAACGTGCGTGAGTGAAGCTTTGATCTTTAGGAGCATAAATCACTGCAATATCAGCATCCCGCGGTACGATCAATGATGCCTTTTTAGACCGACCTCATTGTAAACCAGATCATCAAGTCCAAAGCGACGGGCGTTCAAGTCACCAGCGAGAGCTGTCACCCTAGATTCTGTCAACAATCTCAACGATAGCCCTCGTTGCTCGAAAGCAGCGTGCAGACGCTGCTGCGGCGTCGCGCCTGTCAAAGGCCTGTCCAGAGTGTACACTTTGGCGACATGTTCATCGCTGAGCAAGGACGCAAGGATGTGAGCGCCAATGTTGCCCGTAGATCCGGTGAGCAGGACCACTCGGCCTTGCAATGTTTTGGGGTTTGGAAGATCGGCGGTGTACTTCTCGATGAGCTCTACAATACGCTCAGTGCGACTCTTCTCAATTGCGGCGCCAGAATGTAGGGCGAGAACAGCTGCGGCTAGCCGGGCGATGGTGGGATTGTCGAAGACGAAGTTTTGGGAGACCTTCGAAGCTGCTTGCTGAAGAGATTTGTCCGAAGCGGCACGGAGTGCGGTTATGATACGATTTCGAAGGAACGTCGCGCTGAGACTGTGACATATGATTTCGAGAATCAGTACTTGTGAGAACTAAGGGGGAAGTAACGCAACAATAGCACAAACTCATGACACACCTGTCGAAACCTTGCTCAAACAAATCGCGCGAGAAATCGCTGGCCACTCCGTCAACAAGGGCTGCAGCTTGATCTAATAACCACGTTCGAATGTTGTTCTCGGACCACGACGTAGGCCCGCGTGCATCTTTTGCGCCAGCACCTTCCTCCACGGTCTGGTAGCTGATAAGAGTGAATAACGTTGTAATCAACGTGTGACTGCCGCCCGGGGAAGTCCGACTCACAGCATCTCGATCTCATTGGCATACAGCGTCAAAGCTGCCTTTCTCATAATAGTGCCTTTCCCAGCGCGCGGCAGAGGCTTCGACGGGTCGGTTATAAGGATCATCTCCTTGAAAACCTTCGCGAACGTCGGCGCCAGGGCATTCGCCTCGGCTATTATTGGCCTGCGAATACAACATGATCAGTGCTTCTGACTTACGGTGAACATCATTGCAGCAAATGAACGTACCACACTTTGTTACGGAACTCTGCAATCGATTCATCATTATCCGGAAAAACGGCCGCGGCATGCTGAGCATAAGGTTCGATTATGACTCCAGGCTGCATCTTCCCTCGCCCGAACATGACAGCGCCAGCGATGATGGCATTTGAGATCATATGTCCTTCTTGTTGAATGGGCACAATCTTCTCGCCTGGCTAGAGTGTGATTTTCATGTGAGGGATATAGAAGAACTTCTTCAGACTTACCCGTCCCCAGCACGATAACGTCGTCCTGTCGCCCTACTCTGATCACGAATAAAGAGTAAAACAGGGGTCAGAACGTGTGCCAGGATGACAGCCGCAAGCCAGCAAGACTTACACCCGCCACAGGTTCTTCTTTGTCGGATGAGGTTCATAAAGATCCCGTGTAGCATATCCCTTAACGTCAGGAAGATTTTCTACAGCCGGCTGATGCGTTTCGCAAGTCTTGCAGCGCTATCTAGTCAGCTTATGACAGGGAGCTCTAAATTTAGCAGGCTTACAAGGAACTGAAGTTCGAACGAGCCATCGCCTTGAGGCATCCAACGCGGCTTTACGCTGGAAGAGAAGGACAGCCAGGACCATTCGTCCTTCGTCTTCCCAGTGCTGCTGTTCTCGCCGCAGAACTCGACACTGTCGAAGAAACCAGAGACTACCCCTGCCTCCGTGCTGCCATACACGGACTGCAGTGTGATTCCAGCCTTGACGAGTCTTTCACCACTTGTGCTCGAGAGAGGCCCGCCTCCGAAGCCCTGTAAAGCTAAGTTTCATTCCGAACACGCATAGCGGGCCACAACAATTCACTAACCGTGGTCACGAGAGTGGCTAGGTACTTCAACGACTCCTCTGATTGGGACCATGCCTAGATGTTTGCATCATTGAGGTATGAAATTGTTTTAGCAGCTAGCGATAGACTCACGTCGATAAAAGCAGGGACACTCGGCATTGCGTTACAGTTGGTGACACGACACAAGTTGAGGACCTTGTCCGCAGTGGGGATCACAGGAGCCAACGGCTCTTGTGGTGTGAACAGTGCAGCAGGCTGACCCGTCGCCAGAGGTTCGATGATCTGCAAGAGGAGACCCATCGTGTGAAACGTAGGCATACCGCCGGATGCCCATCTGAGAGCACGTTTGCGGTTCTCTCTGCAGAAATCTAGGACCGCAGCCCATTCAGCGACTGGATCGCCGTGCAACAGTGAATCCAGCTTACCGCTCTGAGCCCATTGCAGCACAATTTTTTGGGTCTGATAGATCGCTTTGGGAAGGCCAGTAGAGCCTGAGGAATGCAAGACGATGACGGGCTCGTCAGGGCTGAATGCCGTCTCCCTCTCGGGGTAAGGGTCTTCTACCGGTGCATCCGCCTCACCGCCGAGCTTCAACGTAGGGAAAATATCGTATATTGAGTACAAGTCCTCAACTTCGACATGCTGACCCTTGGAAGCAAGTTGAGCTTGCGCCGCAGCTGCAAGTGTTTTGAGAGGTCCGTGTGTGATGAGTCGAACAGAGCTCGTCTTCTCTATCAGATTTACGATTGCTTCAGTCGAATTTCTAGGCGAGATGGGCATTGGCTAGTGGGTCAGAAAATTCAGTGTATGGTCTACAGCACTAAATGAGTTGAGGGGAGATACGTACTACAATCCCAGCGCGAATTAGGCCTTGAATAAGGGCAACATAGAGAATCGAGTCGCAGTGTACCAGAAGGCCAACAACTGAGCCTTCTTTACCATGCCTGCCGGGGCGCGCACGATGCGCAATCCTGTGAGTTGCTTTCGCAAATTCTGCAAACGAGATAGAAGAGGTCTTTGAAGGGTCCTCGACTGAAGGAAACACAACCCAAGGTCGCTCAGGGCTGTGCCTTGCGTGGAAGTCTAAGCAGCCTGGAACTAATGTGAGAGATCCATCGAGGGGAGGGAGGAGTTGTGAAGCCATGGCACGAGTTGAGTACAGCAAGAATGTCAGTAGTCCATTGATTGGCATGGTACAGCTATATAAGTCGGAGACTCTGGATAAACGGCAGGCCCGGGCACGGTCAGAAGTTCGACGACTGCCTTTCAACCGACAAACTCGTAGTTATGAGGAAGATTGGACTCGTATGTAGGCTTACATCGCGGCGAGGTGGATGTGGAGGTATCATTGTCATGCGGGCTAAAGCCTGGGGTAGTAACTGTCCACATCGTGCAAAGGGCGCAGACATGAGCGTGGCAGCGTACGAAAGGCTCGGTTCGGCGGATCGGCTCGTGGTGTGATTTTTGTACTCCGCTTAGATCAGTTCTAGATCTCTGAATCCTCAGCAACATGTCTCGAACCGCCATCTCACCTTGCAGAAATTTGCATCCACCGCCCGCCATAGCTTTGACTGCTATCGATCCACTTCACGAGGGTCAATGCTGAGCATATCCAGTGAGTCCTTGTTGAAGCACATTGCCACGCTCTCTGATTCAGCTCTCTGTTCGCATGTTTCGTTTGTGCAATGATACTTCCGACAGTGCATATGAAGCCCTTAAGTTACGTGTACTGTACAGGTCACTGAATTTTTTAGATAGCAATTTCAGACATCAATCGTCTCTCTTCAGGTACAGCTTAACCCGGGGGCATCACTTCCGAAAAGACTATCGGTCTATGAGCGTGCTTGGGAACTTCCCATCGTCCCAACAGCCCGCCCTGATTCACCACCTCGCAGGTTTCACGGTCCCCACTTGGTTGTCCGCAGCAAAAATCCTCGCCGCGCAAAATCATGGCTGTGTCTCCACCTCCTTGATGTCGATTCAGAAAAATTTATCTCTGCAACACTGCTGAGGAATCTCTGGAGTTTGGGCATATCATGGTTTAATATTGACCAAACGTTAGTTGTCACAGCAGGGATGGATTCAAGCCCCACCAGTGCTAGTACGTCGCAATCGGTTCTCTCAACATGTAAAGGTGTACTTTCATCCTATACCCAGGCCCCACTTACCACTTGCTCGCGTAGGCCACGCGTCGATTGGACGAGCTATCCTAAATCGATATTCGCTCGAGGCCGATATCCCCATGACCTCCCGCGACTTCTGCAACTTTGCGCCCACGCATGTTGGCAGATTTCATGAGAGTCTGTGACATGCACTAGCGTGACGTGTTGATAGCGTACAGTCTAAATGAATGCAGCTATAAGAGTCTAGATCTGACTCCTGTCGGCGCTTTACCCTCTGGCTCGACAAGTGCTTGATACGCTGGTGGCCGCTACGTTGAGTATAGACAACATGTGGAATCCTCGTGAGTTCCCCATAGACTCGTTATCCTTCGTTTACAGGAACAGCTTGACTTCGATGTCACAGATTTTCTATCATTCGCTGATACCAAGCTTCACGTAGGCTCGTCCACACCCAGGTCCGATTGGGCGGATCGTACGTCCCGGCTGCCAGACATTAATCAGTATTCAAAAAGGAGCTGAACACCGGAAGGCATTGCCTCACGTTGTCATGCAGACTTGCACTCCATGCCAAGGTCGCGACAGTTGCCCGTATGATCGCACAGTGCCACGGTGCATGATGAATGCTACAACAACAAAAAAAATTAGATTGCGCAGCTGGCGGCGCAATTGTTTATCGGAAGTAATGAGGATCATAGGAACGACCGCTATTAGTAAGTACGTTCAACAATGTTGAGGTTGTTCTCTCTCGTTGATAATCATCGCTATCCCCTACTCTGCTCTTGATACTCGGATGTGTGCGTCGTCGCTCCCGTATCACTGGTGGATCTCATTTGTCGGCAATCACTTGTCACTGCCACAGGCTTGCTCTAGACGCCAAGATTGTAAGTTCTACATAGGGGCGAAAAAGTGTCTGGCATTTGTGTCTCATCCTTGTAGGCTTTTTGCGACCGCGCAGCGGCTGAGGCGAGATGATGAAGACATCAATGACCGCGCCTAACGCCACAATGTGGATAGCACTATATTAGGAAACAATATTCGGCGGCATGCGGAAAGGTAAATCCACATTATTAGTGATTATCCATCACACGTCCGTATGCTCCTCCATAGATGCTTCGGCCGAGACAAGATCGCAAGTTTCAGCTTGTCTGTCGCACAAGCGCCGTATGAAACAGTATGTAATTGCAACAGTTGATGCTCATCATACCAAGTCACTCATGTCGGTGCTGAGCGTCGCCACAATCATCTGCTTCAAGGAGGTGGCGCTGCTGCCCCCTCTGTACGCACGTAACGCGACACCTCGAGCTTTCGTTGTACAGCTGGTTGTTGTAGGCAGCAAAAACGATGCAGCCGTTGGCATTGGACAAACATGATATTCTATCACGGCCATTGCAGTACGGCGCATAATGGCACCTGAACAGATTTCAACCTGAACCCTATCAATTCCAAGACCTGATGCTGTGCCAGCCAACATGATCCTATGCGTCAAGACCACGCGGGCTACATGGTTTCAGTGTCTAGATTCCGCCCGCGACGTCGGCCATCTCATGTTTGACAAGTGGGTCATTCCTGGCGTAACTATGTGAGTGGGAAAACCTTGGAGATCTCTCAGGGATGAAGATTCATCACAAATATATTTATACAGACCCATCGACGTCTATGACAGCGAATCTTTTCCAATCTTTTCCTCCTCTCCCTCTATCTACTGGTTATAAATTATGTCGGGCACTGCGCCACTGGTCATCCCTGGTTTCGAGCTGGAAGTGGCACCGTTTGCGATCATGATTTTCGTAGCGTTCATGTACGTGCATACTTGGGTCCAGGAACTTGGACGAGAGGCTCACGCACGTACTTTGAAAGTCTTTTCGGGATATTAAGTGCACAGTGTTATTTTTATTGGACGACCTACGACGAGGACAGCACGTCCCTTCGCTACTATGTATTCGTTGTCTGGTATGGTGCTCGTCTTTTTCTGTTTGAAAGTGGACTAAACTTCACTACAGGCTGATCGAGTGTTTACACACGTCCTTTTGTATGCATATCCTGTACTCGTACTTCATCGAGTTCTACGGAGACCCAATTCACGGAGTGGCACACATTGTTTGGTGAGTTGCTTGGGTATTCTTTCACAACCTTGAGCTCACTTTCTAGTCTGTAGGAGTGCTGGGGTGAGTCGTCATCTTGATACGCATCGATTGAACCGTGCTTAAGAGCCTGGAACGGTGACATAGGCCACAATCTACCTTGAGGTGCGGTAGTTCGTTCTAGGTCTCTACTGTCTTGGACTGAGCTTTTGCTTATAGATGGCTATTGTGGTGATGACAGAAGGGTGTGTGACACCGCAATGCAATCTTTATTGTGCTCCCCTCTGACTATATGTATAACAGGTTCTACATCATCCGTATCTACCGCCGTAAGCATTTTAGCAGCTTTCAAGTTGGTGGGGCCGTATGGCTGAGTGTCTCTGTGTAGTAAGCGGCTCTTGGCTTGTGGCTGGTATCCCGGTAAGTCTCCACTGTAGCGATGGCATGAGATTGAAACTAAAAAATCTCGAACAGACGGTGCTCTTGACTTCCCGTGTTGGTAAGCGTGTCACAACTTACGATTTACATGTTGCTCATGTATGCTCGGATAATTGTTAGTTCTAAGCTGCGGTAAGCTCCCTTTGCGATCACCCTCAGCAACACGCAGCACCTGACATGGCTGTTGACTCTCAGTCTCGGCTGCATTTTTGTGAGCATAATGCATGTCATGGCATTCTAACTCTGTGGATCTGATTCGGTTCTCAGGTATATCTACCCCACTTGGGCGTCGTTCCAGTCGCAACCTGTTCCTCAAGTGAGTTGATTTACTTCCCACGCATGTTTAAAGGCCCTCACATTGCTTTACAGCACTGCTTGACTGCATCACTCTCGCTCGCCGTAGCAACCGATTTTTCGATCACAGTTCTCCTCGCATACTACCTGCAAGCGCGACGCACGGCGTTCCAGCGGTATGCTTTTGGTGAACTTTGCCCCTGAAATCAACTCTTAAACTATTCCCATAGCACTAACAGCATCATCGACACCTTGATGAGGCACACCATCCACAACGGCGCTTTGGCGATGTAAGCTATACAGCTTTGTCCCCATAAGAGGTACTGACAGTTTATGCAGGATTGTTTCGGTCCTGGTATTGATAACGGTCAGTCTGGATCCCTTTCGACTCCTTCGCAGTCGCATCTGACCCCACATTTCTCTATAGCTACATGCCATACCCTCCAGCCTCATGTTCGCCGGCTTTGTCGAGGTTATAAGTAAACGTGAGTACAGCCGGTGCGCGTTTTTAAACAGCAGGGAAAGATGATTGATCGATGACTCTGACAGTTTACGCAAATTCGATGCTCGCCACGTATGTGATCCCATTTCTATCCCACGAATGCTTCGCGCTGACACTCGTTTGGTAGCTTGAACGCAAGAAACCGTGTGGCTCAAATCGCTACCACCAAGGGCAACCTGAATAGCATGGAAATGCCAGCTCGCCAGGTATGTTTCCAGTCCCTTTGCGCGCATCGGTCCTAGGACTTCTAACACTCATCCGATATAGAACACACAAGTGCACGTCACCCAGGACAAGTTCATACTGCGCGATGTAAGTGATTTTGACGGGTCTGGTGTTGGGTGTAGCTGATAGCATATAATAAATTAGACTGGCTCGAGGGACAAGCAGTATCGCGATCAGAAGCACGCTGGAATCAATGTACCTATAATGGTGGACACCACCACCGAGACGTATGAGGTGTAGTTCATGGTCTGCAGACGTCGCTTCTTCTCTGTTTCGAATTTAGTACTCACCTTTTCGCTCGCTTGTTGTACCACCAAGTTGTATGTTCGAGCGTATGTCTTTCAGTCGTAATATATATCTATGGGGCCTAGCGTACCAAGTGTGCATCAATCATTACAGCTGCGTTGACTCGACTTACTACCTAACTAGCCTGTTCACTGATTCCATAAATCAGATATATTGGCGCTAATTTCAACCTTACTGACTTCCGGGCCGTTCGACAATCTTGCAACTCTAGATCTTCTGCTCAGGCTGCGCCTGCACAGTGCACACTGCACACCACCGCCTTCGCTTACTGGTATCTCACAAGGTTCATACAAGTTTCGATACTAATGTCGTTGCAGAACATTATTGCTCATAGCATGCTTGATGACTGTAAACCACAGTACGGAGCTATCGCACACCGGTAGCACAGCTCCCACACCGCAGCACTGGTCCGTGTAGAACCCGGACTGAACGCGTTGGAATCAAATCTCACACTGATACTGACCATTTTACGTGCGGGTTTGTTCAGGAACCAAGGGGAAAGCCACTACGCAAAGGGAGAGGGAAGTTGGCTTCTAGCAAGAAGTGCCAGTCTTCGCTTCGCATTTATGCATGTTGATAGTTGAAACACTATTGAAGTATGTCACAGCAAGGTGCAGCTGAAGGTGAGCTGTTAGAGATTCATCAGGGCATCGGTGCGCTAACAATTCGAGTTACCGCAAGGGCTGCGTATGGGTGGGAAGCGGCAGCTGTGTGCATCGTCCGATGCCCGCCCGCAATCTGTAGGTGTTTTGTAACCAACCAAAGTTTCTCCCTAACACCCCCCTGCTGCTCACGGCTTAGGTCCTCCGTAGGTTAACTACACTGTCAGCAGGGCTCTTCTCACCTTTTATCATTCTAGGTACAGTGTAGACAAAACACGGAGCAATGGTTTGCACAGGAGCAAAAACCTACAGAGTGGCAGATATCACCCATCTCGTCCTTGCCCACCTCAGTGCGGATAAACAGAGCCTCGCCAGCTGCTCCCTCGTCTGCTCAGACTGGACATTCATTGCTCGACTGCACCTCTTTGCTACCGTTCGTCTCTATGGGGAACGCGCAGAGGACTTCTCTGCATTCCTGCAAACTCCTGGAGCTGTCAGTGTTAAAAGGCATATACGCTCTTTGCGATGGACGGAAGCCGAAGATGCCGCCTTGGATATCGACTCCCTTTGCAGAGTGGTGAAGTCACTTCCTCGAGTCCGCACTCTGTACCTCACTTTCAATCGGTTTTCCGCTCGCCCCTCGTCGTTTCCGTATGACCGCGTACAAGCATATTTTGCTTCAATCCGTCGGTTGTCTATCCGCTGTCGACTGCGTCTCAACGGCCGTCAAAACAACGTACAGCCGCTTGCAGACTTCCTTACTATGTTTGAGGTTGACGAGCTGAACCTGGACACACACCAAGAACCATTCGAACCAGAAACTGTCGACCCTTGTCGCGTTTCTTACTTCCCACTTCCAAGTAGACCTCTGCGAGTTGGCCACCTCGTTGTGTCGAACGGCTGCGCTGTGTATCAAGAAGCCGACATTTTTGCACGCATTCTTGGACCTTTCAACGATCTCCAATCGATATCATACCACGTACATTCTTCCGAGGACGTGCGGGCGTTAGGAAGTCTGCTACGGAGCTCCGGGAGACAGATTCGCAGCTTGACGCTGCTTTGTGATCCTCATAGGGGCCAAAACGCGTGTACGTTTTCGGTTTTCTGCGGGAGTACGGTCACCGTCCCTCTGACATCCACCGTATCTTTACTATCTAGTTCACGGTGTTGACTGGCACAAGCTTAACCTCGTGTATTGCCCGAATCTCGAAGCAATATCTCTTCCCAACTTTTGGAATAGTCCACACCACCTTGTCGCTCTCTTCGACGTCCTCGCATGCGATGTAGAGGGCTTGCGTAGTCTATCCCTTGGAGTTTCGAAAGTGTCGAGCGCCGCTCCGGTCAACATGACAGATGCGCAATGGGACAAGGCAGAAAACCTACTCCGGGCCTTGAGCTCGGCAGTCACAATCGATGTGAACCTTCAGGCTCTCACAGACCTGATATCGCTGAAGGCCCGTATTCAGGGCAAGTGGGCCTCGCTGTCAGGCTCTGGACGATTGGAACTCGTACACAGTAACAACGGGCTATTAGATATGGCATAATACTAGTATCTCTTATATCGTAGCCACAGTCTCACCTGGTGCTACGTACTCTGACATTTCCCCGTAGAGTAGGATTATTGGTACCGCTCTCACTTCTGCTTTGAACCTATAGATATACTTATCGAAATCATCATGTGTAGCTATTCAAGATGGTTTGGTTGAGTGAGTTATGAATACTATTTACATAAAGTCTTCTTCCAGTTCCCTCACTGACTTCCTCGGGGCCGTGTCTTGATCCTCATAATCTTCGTCTCCGCCAGAGAACAGACTGTCGTACGACCGTGCCGCCTTCTCAGCTTCCCTAGCCTTCGCCAGCTCTGCATCTGCCTTCCTCTGCAGTTTCATATGAACGATGAGAATCCGACTATTGAATCCAATGAAAGACAGACCTTGGCAGCTGCTGCAATCCGCCGTACGGCAGTTTCCTTTTTGATTCGTTCCACACGCTCTTGCTCGTGATCTACTTCCCTCTCGACTTTCGTCTTGTTTAGCCGATTGACGATAGCATTCTCGCGCTTCTCGATATAGACTA
Organism: Cytidiella melzeri; assembly: GCA_022592445.1. Taxonomy (NCBI): domain Eukaryota; kingdom Fungi; phylum Basidiomycota; class Agaricomycetes; order Polyporales; family Irpicaceae; genus Cytidiella; species Cytidiella melzeri. The sequence goes on along the minus strand of JABYQR010000039.1, from coordinate 123,151 downwards.
AGATGAGATCAAGTCAGGGGGAGATGAGAGCACCATGGCAAGGATGCAGGTTGCTCACTTCGTTTAACCTATCAACTTTCATAAAGATAACGCAAGCGAAACTCGTTACAATAGGACTAACCTTTCTATCGTTGTGGAATGATACTTGGCCAACAGCCATGTCTCCTGTTTTCTAATCAGAAATATATGAGCTGTTACAGCTGACAAGCATAACTTAACGGACCTTCAGGTTATCCCCAGGTGTGTAAATGATGGTTAGATTGTCCTTCTTGTTTCCTGAGCTCTATCACCGTCAGCCAACTCCGTTTGCTCATCAAAACAAACATCAACAATAAGTAGTGCTCACCTTCTATTGAATTTGCTTTCACAAGTTGAGCGCAATCGACGAGAAGAGCCTGTGGAATGGCTTCCCATGTCATGCCTTCTGGCATTCGGATGTAGACGTGAGCAGACGAGAGCTTGTCGACGTGGAACCAGACATCTTGTGGCCACGCATACTTGATTAGATCTTCATCTGTACTCGCGCATTGTCGAGTGAGCTCATGGAGATGTCTGCGCTGGCTTGCCGTGAAGACGTACTCTCGACTTTGTCCTTGCCCATGTAGATGACGGCAGGCGGGTCGACGACTGTGAAGGGCTAATATGAGACAGTATACAGTCGAATGGCTGTCGCTTACCAGTAGATCTGAAAAAGAGAACCATTGTCGGCCTAAAAGCTCAGCTTGACGATGCGAAAAGTGCAAGCAGCCACTGCTTGGCAGGAAAGAGCAGGCCTTATCTGGCCAAAAGGACGCATCAGTAAGCGGAGATTGGATTAACGTAGACTCGCCCTGTCGGAGTATGTCGGAGCTTCGGCTGACGCCGACTGTTGACGCAGCTGTCCAAGTCGACCATCGCTGCGGCCAGCAACGACGTTCATCTCCTCTTTCTTCACCGGTCTCACCAAACCATCACCAACATGTCTGACCTGTGTCCTGTATACGCACCCTTTTTTGGCGCAATGGTAAAATCTTGTCCATCTCGCAATAGAGAACGTCCTAATGCTGCTGTTGACAGGGCTGTACCAGTGCCATTGTCTTCACTTGTAAGTTGTGTTCTCTCGCGACTCTTGACGCTATAACGTCGTAATTTGGGTTTGTAGGCATAGGAGCAAGGTATTTTCATTATACACTCCATGTATCGCGGCGTTTTGACCTACTGGCGCAGTTATGGAACTGCAAAGTCAGGAGTTGGCATTTCCGCCATGTCAGTCCTCCGTCCTGACCTGATGATGAAGTGTGTTATTCCGGTAATTATGGCTGGTATCATTGCTGTGAGTCGCTAGCTCGTAACATGGTGCGGGCTGTTTCTCTAACCTCCCGCTAGATCTACGGTCTCGTCGTGTCGGTGTTGATCTCTGGACAACGTGAGTGCAGGCAAATCTTCAGATATTAGTGGGCATGCTGACTGTTTCTTTCTAGTTGAGATGCAAATGCCTTTGTACCAGGGCTTTGTTCAGCTTGGTGCAGGTCTCTCGGTCGGTCTCGCTGGTCTCGCCGCTGGTTTTGCTATTGGTATTGTCGGTGACGCCGGTGTGCGGGGTACAGCGCAGCAGCCGCGACTCTTCGTCGGAATGGTGTGTATTGCTTTTCTGCGCATCCACAAACCATTGACTGACCTCAAAATAGATCCTTATTCTCATTTTCGCCGAGGTGTTGGGTCTCTATGGTGAGCGGCCGTCCTAGTCGGTATGATGAGCCGTCTTTAAACGTATCTGCAGGTCTCATCGTTGCTCTGATCATGAACTCAAGGGCAAGCGGTCTGGCGAGCGTTGTGAGTACCATCTTGATTCCTGTATTGAATGACAAATTCACATGCCTTCCAAGTGTAACCCTTAAGGCGAGCGCAGAGATGGACGCGCTGTCACAAAGTAACGACTAGGAGTCATTGCAGCCAGATCACCGAGAATTGTACACGGACTTCGCTACATCCTCCTTCGTCTAATCATGTTACTCGGAAATTCCGCTTCTCCCTTACATGTTGAAAGGTTTTGCTTAGTTGACATGCATGTGGTCTATTCATTCGATACCATTTCAAGTTCTTTGTTCCCATGCAAGGCTCAACCTTCGTCTGAGATTCGGCCTGATCGACCACGTCAATATGACGTGTACGCATCAGTGTAAGCAGGTGTAAGTAGCAAAGCGCCAATGTAGATTCCACTCATCATTACCTCCACGACGACCTCCGTCGTTGACCACGTCGACAAGAGTCTGTTGTTCATATGCGACCTCAATCTTTACTTGCCTTATCTTTCGTTGTTCCTGTTCTCTCATTGCCCTCTACGCCCAATGACCTGTTTCACCACATAGCCCTTCGAGTGCCGAAACAGGATGACGGTCCTGTGTGCTGCCTAAGGCCTTTGTCGCCCCCGGAAAGCACAGAGGACGATGTGCTTCTCTCGTTTGAAGAGTGGAAGGAGAAGCAGATGGCGAGTGTCCTCAAGGAGCACCCTGTTGCGCCTGCACACACTCTTCCAGGCTCCAGTCTAGGGGCCACTGCTGTGCAAGCCATGAACGCCTCCGCCGAAGCTACTGCTCATCCAGCACTCCTCGGAAAGGCCCAGAATACACAGCCTGTCGAGGTTGTGGAAGCTCTTGTGCCTGATGCTCCCTACTTCCGTATACCTCTCACCGACCGCTTCAATTATGCCTCTACGGACTGCTCTGCACGCGTGCATACCACACACAAGTCTGCAAAGTCGCCATCGTCCATCTTGTCCTCGAAGAGGGATCGGTACATGCTCAGTCCGTGCAACGAGGAGAAGCAGTACGTCGTGGTGGAACTCTGTGACGACATACGGATAGACACTGTACAGCTAGCGAACTACGAGTTCTTCAGCGGTGTCTTCAAGGATTTTACTGTAAGCGTTGCGAAGACCTACACCGAAGGTTGGGTCGTTGCAGGCACGTACCGGGCGAAGAACACACGTGGTGTACAGGTGTGTTGATCGCACAGTACTCACTGCTAATGGATGAAACTGAAATGCTACACACAGTCTTTCCACCCGCCGACTACACTGGGAGATTTCTACCGCTTCATCCGCATCGACTTTCACTCTCACTATGGCGGCGAGTATTACTGCCCCCTGTCGCTCCTTCGTGTGTACGGTCTCACACATCTGGAGCACTGGAAGTGGGATTTATGGGAGTCTGAAAGCAAGGCTAAACGTGCTCCCGAGAATAGCGCTGCACAAGTTGAAGTCTTACCAGCACGCCCACAACCAGTCCAACGGACGGAAGCGTACTTTGCGGCAACGATTGCAGAGCACCCTGTCACTCTTACTGAGAATGTTTCTGCAGGGCAGGTGAATAATGCTGTTTCTCCTGGACACACAGAAAGCAAAGCAAGAACGGAGCTATCAGCAAGCATTTCCTCCTTGTCCACCGCCCATGTACAACCTGCCGACGCGCATGGAGAAACAACAGGTGCCGAACACAGCGACAGTGTACCTTCAGTGACGCCAAACACCGATGCCTCTAGCTCTGCCGCCGCTTCTGTTCAAATCTCTGACGGCTCACCTTCCTCTAACCTCCCTCAATCATCATCAGAATTGGATACTTCTTACGACTCCGAACGCCAGCCTATCACGAATTCATTGTACAATACCATCTCGCTCTCTGCGGCTCCTTCATCGCACTCTGTATCATTATCACTATCTGCATCGTCGCTATCTGCTCAAGCCTCTCCGTCATCGTCGCATTTCCATGTCATCTCATCTGTCTCAGCTGATCAGCCCCCTCATTATAACCGTTCTTCGTCTTCCACCGCATCAGCCACGCTCTCACAATCCCTCTCCGTCGCCGCACCCGCTCACTCGTCGAGTGGCGAGTCAATATATCGTACCATCATGAACCGTCTCACGGCTTTGGAGACTAACACGTCTCTTTATGCTCGGTTTGTCGAGGACCATACTGCAAATGTCCGAGAAATGCTACGAAAACTGAGCGAGGAAGTGGGCCGGGTTGAAGGGCTGGTGGGTCGTTGCAACGCTCTCATTACGTCGTTTCCCGATTGACGTCTGCATGTTGCTTACAGGGAAAGGCTCAGGCTCAAATGTATCAACGCTCAGTGGGGCAGTTCGAACAACAACAGCGTCGAATCGAGCTTGAGCACAGTGAGCTTCTCCAGCTCGTAAGTCGCTTGACTGACGAGGTAGGTCTGACCATACGTGTTACAAGGAATAAATTTCACGTCTTCTTCACTTATAGGTTGTACTTGAGAAGCGTGTGGGAATCGCTCAGCTATGCCTACTACTAGCTGTGTTAGTTTTCATGGCTTTGACGCGCGGATCCAGACATGAGCCTGTACGGGTCAGAGGCTCAGAAGATGGGAGCGTTCGTTCTCGCACATCCTCTTTACGCGGATGGGGTCGTCGGACTTTGAGCATCAGCGGCGATTGGATGAACCGCTTCAAAAGTAGGAGTGCCAGTCCACCATCAACCCGTCCAGTACATGGCAGTCCTACCGAGCCCGACAAACCCACAGGTAAGCCGGTGGGTTCTCTAGAATGGTCGTGAAGTGCTTATTTGCTTGCACTTTAGAACTGGTCGTTAGGACAGAATCTTCCCTAGGCGTTCAAGCAAGCGATAACGTGCCTCGTAAACGCGCTCATCCAGCCTCAGGCGGACGTAAACTGGGCATCATCGTTCATCCTCGGACGCCAACGACATCAAAAAATTATGCCCCTCGGCTTCACTCTCCTGTCAACGTTCCCACCACGCCGACGCGCGTTGCGCCAAAGACAGCTCCAATCGCACAAATGGGGCCCCGAGATCGTCCTCTCTTCCAACGAGCGCATTCGAGCGGGATCAGCCAGAGTTTCAGCATGGGTATGATCCCTCCTGGGCCCAAATCTGCGAAGCACTGGGCGAGAACCGCCCATCTGCATGAGGTGAAGAACGTGGGAGGTAGAAAACAATCGGGAGGTGCTGGACCCTTTGTGCCACCCGACTTCTTTTCACAAGTGTCTGCTACGACGGGTGCGCCTGGGAGACCTGTGAGAGCTGAGGAGGGCGAGGGAGGTTTGGTCGAGTTTGCGGGTGGTCCGGTAGCCAAGTCGCTGGTCCGGTGGCCTGTCGGGACATCGCCCACCCGTGAAGATCGGGATGCAATATCTATGCACAGAGGGAGAACGTCGAAAGAGGATGTGAGTGAGGGAGACGCGTGGGTCGATACGGACGCGGATGACTCTGGCTCAGAATTCTCTGCAGGTCGTCCAAAGAACGCGGGCAATCACGATTAGTAGGCTACTTGTGACAAGACATGTTACCATGAATTCGTTGGCTTCTCGCTGTCGTCTTTGTAGTTTAGTTATCTTGGTTGTTATCCGTGCTCTGGTGAAATATTTATTGGCGTTCAGAGGGTAATCTTCTGGGAGTCGCATCTACTTATGCACATGAGGGTTTACTCTACTAATGAGATGGGGACGGTGATGCTTGAGGCTGCGGATTTAATGCTCAGTTATCCAGTGATACTACGCGCATGTGTGGCGGAGGTACGAGGTTGACCTCAACTAGTCCTTCAGGTTTGAGCCGAGCTCAGCCCGACGGAGCTTTCGCTACTTCATCCACCGGAATACACTGGCGACAAGGAAACCTACCAACAACGGATACCAGCCACTTTTAGATTGAGTATACACGCATTGTCACTACAGCATGGATGTACGTACCAACACCTACGCCAGCTGTGATCCTTTTGCCGATGACAGAGCCTGGGGCGCGAGGTCTGGATGCCTGCAAAGCATACATACCGACACCTGCGAGGGCACCTGTGCCGACTATGCGACAGGTAAGACATTCTTGCGGTTCGGTGTGGACCTCGACAGGTATGTTTACACCAGCTGTGGCCATGGCTCTAAGTGCGCGGGACTATCAATATTGCCTATAGCTACGAGTGGAGTACTGTCAGTGTTTTTTGTCGGTGTTGGGAATGAAGGACAGCTTACTCTTTGAGACACTGCAAGTCGACGTGAGTGGTAAGCTGCCGTAACACTGCTGATCAAGTTTCAAGAACGTGGAGGAATGTGTGTACCGACGATGGCGTGGCACTCCGGCACCGGCCAGTGCTACTTCCGCTATGACTGGAAGATTCAAGACTGCCTCTCAAATCTTTTGGTGATAGTTTGAAGCTTGTACTCAACCTGAACTTGGAGAACTCTCAAAAGAAGTGGATTGGATGGAAATAATATTTAGAGCTCCGCATGAAAGAGTACCACCTTGAAAATCCATATCGTAAGTAAGTACAGCTCTAAGACTCCTACTTATGTCAATCTGCGACGAGCTACTATGTGTTGAGCTCACTATTTGCGTTGGACAGAACCACGACCATTCGCGACTGCTACTAGTCCCCGCTGTAGTTGCCGGAGTTTTGAATGCGCACTGGCAGCGTAGAGCCCGGTAAGCCGCAGTAGAACATCATATCGATCTGGCAGCTGTTTATATTGACTCGCTGGTTAGACTCGAGCTCAATGACAGACAGCCACTGCCACTCCTTAGCACGTCCGATTGCAGGTTCGCGGGCATGCCATGGGAATCTGCAGCCATTACTCCCATTCCACCAGGTTTCCTACGTCACCTGTGCTTTTATCCCATGATAAGCCATCCTGTATAGGAGCATTTCGACCCTTGCTTTGGTCATCAGACTCGGGCCAAATTCACTATAAATGTGCCGTACCCGTCAAGTCGTCAGTACAGCATCGATAGCGTGAGCACATCCCTTGCACCCATAGTCTTCTCCTTTCTGCCTCTTACCGCTTTGCTCCCAACTGCCAAAGCAGCATGCAGAGCAGCGACACGAAACCATGGTCGTCATACATGCTCGACATCTATACGAGCCGAAAGGGGCCAGCCCTAGGCACTCTCTACATGAAAGAGCTCGAAGAGATGGCACGTGAGAAACTGAAAGAGCGGCCAGGTACGCGCAATGGTGTGCTCTACAGCTTGCTGGTAACATCGCTCACCAAATCCCTCAGGTGCTTTCCTCTACGTTGCCGCAAGCGCAGGGAACGGTTCAGCCGACGCTGCTAATCGCGCAGAACTCGACAAATGGAAGATCATCCCTCGCATGCTTCGTGATGCCACGAAAAGGGATGTCAACGTGAGCTTGTTTCTGCTTCCACACTCGTCATCGCACTGACCGTCCCCATGGTAAGACCACCTTGTTTGGTGTAAACTATCGTTCGCCTGTCATTGTTGCCCCAGTAGGTGTTCAAGGCATCGTCCATCCCGATGCAGAGATTGCTTCAACGCAGGCTGCTGCGAAACTCGGTGTTACCTATTGCACGAGCACCGCAGCCACCCGCACTCTCGAACAGATCGCAGAGGCAAATGGAGATGGTCACCGATGGTTCCAGTTGTATTGGTGAGTCTGTCAATGGCCCCAGAATTGTTGAAGATACGTCATCCAACCCAAACACCATGATGGTTGGATGCTTGCATTCGCGTCAGAGGCCGACTCTCCACGTACCTCGCAACTTACCCCTCTTCCTACAGGCCTGTCGACAGAGACATCACAGAATCCCTCCTCAAGCGTGCCAAAGCCAGCGGATACTCCGCGCTCATCATCACCCTCGACACCATGCTCCTCGGCTTCCGCCCACACGACCTCGCCACGGCCTACCTCCCCTTCATGCACAGCGTCGGCTCCCAAATCGGACTTTCCGACCCGGTCTTTATGGCAAAGCACGGCAAGCAGCCAATGTTTGACATCCCCGAGTATCCGTACGACCCGGAAAAGTTTGAGAAGCTGCTCGCCGAGGGAGACGAGAGGACAAAGGAGCTCGTTTTCTTGGCGGCGGAGTGGATAAAACAGGTCAACTCGGGCACGTTTAGGAACTGGGAGCAGCTGAAGCATGTAAGGGATAATTGGGAGGGGCCGTTGATCTTGAAAGGCATATTGTCCGTGGAGGTTCGTCTCTGGAACGAGGCTCACTTCCGTGTTATTACGGCTTACATCAAATTTTGCTGGTAGGATGCGGAGATGGCCATGGAACACGGCGTAGACGGCATAGTCGTCTCCAACCACGGTCCGTCTTCCTATATACACATTGCATGCCTACTGCCACTGACACTAACTACTCATAGGTGGAAGACAAGTCGAAGGGGCGGTACCCTCCATTTGGGCTCTCGACCAGATCTGCAGCTCGCCCAAAGTCAAGGAGGCACAAGCGAGCGGGAAGCTCACCGTCCTCTTCGACTCTGGTATTCGAACAGGGAGTGATATCATCAAAGCGATAGCCCTGGGAGCGCAAGGTGTGCTTTGTAAGTCCAATCATGCCCCTTTTAATATTTGAGAAACAAAACTAACTGACACTTTCGGGATTAGTGGCTCGTCCGTTTATGTATGGTCTTACCGTTGGCGGCCAAGGCGGTGTGGAAGAGGTGTTGAGGATGACGCTTGCGGACCTGGAGATCACGCTGGGTTTGTCTGGGTACAAGAGCTTGAAAGAGGTGCAGGGGCAGAGGGAGAAGGTGGTGGTCAAGATCGCATGATGCCTGATTCTGTATCTATAACGAACTAGTTGGTTATGTACCATATGATCGGTATACCTGTGTGTGTTGTGTCCATCGGTTCGACGTCTTAACTTTGCCTTCACGTAAAACTTGCATTTCCAGATTCAGTGTGAGGGCACATCGATGCGGCGTCTCTTTGTGGTCTTCCAACGGCTCGCGATGCAATCCTAGATCATGTCAACAACAGTGCGTTTGATCCTGATACCAATAGATTGTACATTGCGGTAGTCTAAATTAGATAGTAGAATGCTGAGAGAGAGAGAGAGAGAGAGAGAGAGAAAACAACGCTAAAGCCACGACAAGACAGCCCTACACTCATTCCTCAATTCCCTCCTCTTCCTCTGCAATCAGACGCTCAGCTTCAAGCGCAGCCATACAACCACTGCCCGCCGAGGTAATCGCCTGGCGATACCTCTTATCCTGCACATCTCCAGCAGCGAACACACCCTTCACGCTCGTCTGGGTCGTGCCCGGAACAGTAACGATGTAGCCGTCCGGGTCGGTCTGGAGCTGACCGCGGACGAGGGATGTGGCGGGTTCGTGGCCGATAGCGTAGAAAAGGCCGTTCACAGGGAGGTCCTTCTCCTCGCCGGTGATTACGTTCTTGATGCGGAGATTGTTGAGGAGGTCGCCGTCGCCTTGGCATTCGACTGCGACGGTGTTCCAGAGGATGGTGACTTTGGGGTGGTTCATCAGACGCTTGGCCATGATTTTGGAGGCGCGGAGCTCGCCTCGGCGGACGAGGACGTATACGTGGGAGCCGTATTTGGTCAGGTCTGGGGAGGGGCATGTGAGTATGTTGGTTGGGGTTTGTAGACTGGTAGAAGTACGTACATGTTGCCTCTTCTGCGGCAGAGTCGCCACCACCGATGACAGCCAAAGGCTTGTTCCTGCGGAACATGCACATGTGAGGTTCCGCTCCAAGACGAGGAAAGATGCAAGAGACTCACCTGAAGATGGGGACTGCACCATCGCACACTGCGCATGCGCTGATACCGCTCTGCCAGTAATTCTCCTCTCCCTTGAGACCGAGACGCTTGGCAGACGCGCCGGTAGCGATAATCAGGGTGTCTGCGGTCTCAGGCTCCCCATCTTCCTGGAGCTCACGCCAGTAGCGGAAGGGACGGGCGGACAGATCGACTTTTCCAATGGTCTCGGTGATGATCTTGGTGCCGAATCGCAGCGACTGTGCGCGGAACTTGTCCATGAGCTCAGGGCCAAGTATGCCTGAGGGGAAACCGGGGAAGTTCTCGACTAGGGAGCGTGCATCAGATCTTTGTCAGGAGAGACTTGAGTAGACAGACAGACTCACTGTCGGTGGTGGTGGTGAGTTGACCGCCGGCTGCGAAACCGTTGGCCATGAATCCCTCGAAGAGTACTGGGCTGAGGTTGGCACGGCCAAGATAGATGGCGGCTGTGTGACCTGCAGGTCCTGATCCAATGATCACCTACGAATCGGAGGACATGTTACTCAAGAAACTCAAGCGAAGCAGGTATGAACTGACCACTTTGGAGTGCGACATTTTCATTTTGTCTTGGGTGTACGTTGATAGAGTAAGGGGGGCAATTGCTGCGAGGGGTATAGCCCGTGAAAGAGGTCTGAAGGAGGATGAGAACCTCAGGATGGCGGACAGCTTTGCGATTTTATACTCAGATGGCTGGTCTGGTCTTGGTCACCGCCCAACCCGCCAACTTAGTCAAGGTCGGTCACGTGCCACTCCAAATGACCGCGTCGGATTGGCTGGCTCGCACCTGGGGTTGGACCCGCCCACTCAACCTACACAGCAGGAGTACGGCAGTGCTATTCTGATTGGATGGAACGGATACTGCACGGAAAAGTCACGCTTGAGCTTACACAGAGGCTTACGAGGATTCCGTCTCTATAACTGTACCTGCGCTGATTCAGGTTTTGCAAATAATCATCCTCGCTGAGACTTGCGTTCTACGAGCGTGATCCCCGCAGGCATTCAATGCTGCTCTGCCCATCCATGTATGATACAGACCGCCTAACTCCTCCATGTGCTTCTCATATCACCGCGAAGGTGCCCAACTCACGACACAACCTACGCAGCGTGTAATCGATAAGCCGGATATATACCTCTGCGAGTCGCGCACCGGTCCACGCATTCGTGCATCACGTTCAGTACGTCGACTTCGTTGGAAAACAGGGTCGTGATCTACCCTTAAACATGGCTACGTTGCTTGACAAGATCATCCCATTCACGACTCTCGCAGCCTAGGTATCGTAAACGCCATGCTACTCGAGCTTGCGAGAGAAAAATCGCGAGGGTGGGCCAGGAGTATAGCCAGGTCTCAGAGAAGCAGGCACGCTGTCCATTGCCAGCGTTCGTCGAAGATCCACCTTATCCTCTCTGAATGTCGCACTGCCAGTTGAGCGGGCGAGAGTCGGCCGAACGACTGCGCCAATTTGTCCCAGCGTCCCAAAAATCTTCTCGGCATCTGCCTGAACGTCCGCCCCGCTCAGCCTGTACTGCCTGGGCATGATCCCCTTGCCGAACGTATGCGTCACGTGGTTGGCACACAGCAAGGACACAAAGATGTTGAGGATGTGCAGAGGGACGACGGCGAACGCGGCCGTCCAGATTCGCTGCAGATTTGTCTTCTCGAACCGGAAGAGTTTGCCTTTGCAGCCTGGAAGTGAAGATCGGGTGTAACAACGCGGACTGGATGTGGCTTCATGCAGCGGGCTAGAGTATCCACAGCATCGCAGTGTATCCTGTATATTGAATCGGCCCGTCGGCGTGTACCATTGGCTCCACGCGAGGTTCAGTTTCCGGTCGAGGGAGAACGCGTATCGTTTGTAAGCCGTGTAGCCGATAGCGAGGATTGAGATCAGCACGGGCCAGAGCAGGAGTGTGTAGACAGCGAGGATGGGACGAGAGTTGAGAATTGTGCCAGTGATTCCGATGACGAAAGTGAGTAGTACGATGGCAGAAGACAGGGTAATGAGCACCAGCACGTCATAATCGGCGACGTACATGACTTCTGCCTGTTCCCAAGCTAATTATCAAGATGTGAGTGAGTTTGGGACATGATCAGCTGGAAGCTTACTCTTGAACCACGTGGAGATAGCGTAGACTAAGCCGGCGGTGCCATAGCAGAACAAAGTTAAAATAGACAAGAAGATCACGCATTTGTGAACAGTCCAACGACCGATCCGTTCAATACCGAGGCCGCTGGCGTCTTGTGGCGTTTCGATGGCCAACTTTTTCACTGTGCGAGAGATTGGAAACTTGCTCGTCAGCTTGGAGCCGGTTGTGAGCTGTCCAAAGTTCGAGGAAAGTCGTCCTAGTGAGCTGTTGGTGGACAAGGCGGGCCTGTATGTGGTCGACGCGGAAGACCCGTAAGAGCCGAAAGAAATAGCAGACTCATCTCTGGCTGGCTGGGTGGGCCGAGGTGTGAGAGGGACTTCGCTGAAAGCACGAGCTACTGGAGTGTACTCTGGAGGAGTTGGTGTTCCCTTCATCCCGTTTACATGCAACATGAGTCCGTTGTGCGCGAAACTCTCCGGATTCAAGGCGGTGCGGACGTCCCTTGGCTTGCTTCGTACATATACTGCGTGCGGCAGTAGAGAAGCAGAGCGGGATTCACTGGACTCAGCCTTGGACACCAGAATGACGGTAGGTGGGCCATTCGCCGTATCAGCATCTTCCACGCATATTGCTAAACCTGGATCCTTGCGGGTAGAGGAGCTGCGATCACTTGATCCCGAGTTGTAGCCTGTACTGATAGCTCCTGACCGTCGACGTATTGAGGACCGAGTAGGGGCATCATCCGGTGGCCCTGGGCATCGCGACATTGTACTAGTACGAGTGACGGTCTTCAGCTCTGCATGTTGTCGAAGCAAACTGGTTCAGGGACGTCGAGAGGCTGACGGAAAGCATCGTTGATCACCGTCAGCCTCCACACGTTCCATGTACACCGGTATCTGCAAGTCGCACCGATTCCTGTCTCTGCGCGGGTGTCAGCTCTTGAGGAAGGAGGATGACGGTGTGACTTTGCCAGCCGGCTAGAACAAGAGGTGCTGCAAGTTCTTGCTCAGAGGCTGGAACATGAACGTTGGCCGTTGTACGTTGTACGTTTGAACGGCATAGTTGGATTTGTCTATAATATATAACATTTAAGCTATATTTAAGTAACTTTATCTTTCTCACGGGCAAGAACCTGCCTCTCTGCGTTAGCGGACTTCAATCTCCGCCGCTTTCGGCTTGGAGTTGGGTGTAACGGGCAATCTCACGACTTGCCTCTACGCGCTCTCTATCCCGACCATCTCACTGTGGACTTCTGCAGTACACAAACATGGATTTCGACCGCAAGTCAGGGACGTCGTCGTTCTACAACACCCGTAGAGGCTCAGGGGACGCTCTCAACCGCGACTTTCCTTCACCACAATATCCTGACCGCAACCGCCTTGAGTCGACATCGACATACAACGGTCCACCAAGAGCAAGTGCAGATGCCTACGCCACTCGAGCGTCTTCTGGGTACAACAGCGACTCGTTCATGGCCCCTGGCAGAACGGAGCCTGTGAAGGGAGCTTATGATGAAGAGGCTTACCAGGACGAGCCATTTGATATTTATGCCGATTTCAACAACGAAGGACCACGGTACTCAAAGGCAGTCTTCAGTCCTGACAACGGGTGTGCACTTGAATTCTTGTGAAGTGCTATGCCTTGTGTTGACTGAGTATTGACACATCATAGATACCGCCCGGTACACTCGCCAGGTTTGGTCGAGAGTGCCCAGAGTATCACAGGGCCTGTCGAGATGATCACTGTCCCTGCTTTAGGTCCCGAATGGAAAGCTGAAGAATTGGGAGGAAACAGGAAGCGTGCTGCGAGGGAGGCCGTGTCAGCACGTAGATCGCAGAAATGGAAGGAATGGAGACGAGGCGAGCGGGGCATGTGTGGGAAGTACTTTACGCGAAAATTCCTAACGTGGTTCATGTTCGCACTCTGTGTCGCGTACGTTCTTGTCCGCTTCTGCGAGGATTCTCTAAACTGACTGCTATGTTCAGCGTCGGGCTCGTCCTTGCATTCGTGCTGCCACGAGTGCCGGGCTTTCAGTTTAACGCAGACGAGCCGCTCGCTCCTGCTTCGTCAGCTTACAACAAAACGGTTCCGACGTACTTCAACCGCGCTCCGACGAATTTCAGTTTCCCCGGCGCCGCTCAACTGCAACTCGACACAGGCTCCAATTTCATTACCTCACACATGCGCGATATACAGGCAGATGTCTACGACCTGCAGACGAGTATGCACATCGGAACGGGTTTTATCGACAGCCTGACACTGCCAGCCAAGCAGTTCATACAACTCCAGCTTCCTCTGAATTTCAGTTACTCCGTGACGAACACTTCGGATATAACCTGTAAGGCAGAAACCTTCTTGACAACTGAACCTAATCTGACACATTGCGCTAGGGAACAATTGGTACAATGGCTGTAGGAACGCTCAATACGCTCCAAACGGCAAACGGCCAAGTAAGTGATTACGTTCTCAGCGCATGCGTGCAACAAACTTTTTACCTCTGCTGTTTTAGCTGTCTCGTTCCGTCTCATCCTTGGCTTCAGCATTGACGGACTCATTGGTACGAAGCACGCTGGAGCGGACGTTGCCACAGCGAATTGTCCCGTGGAACTCCCTGCGGATGCGCCATAAACTACATTTTTGTCTTGTTAAGTACGCTTCTGTTCTTGCATATCTCTTTTCCGTTTATCATGGACTTGGCTATTGGACTTTTTAGCGGACTTTATACATTCATTCACATCTTTCGCAGGGACATCCTATCTGTTGATGCATTTTGTTCTCTCTCTCTCGAATCGTACGCGCTTTCTCTGGTATCGTTGGATATGTATGGTCTCCCGCTGAACGATGCAATCGTCTCTTTCAGAGCGATACGTCTGGACTATCGTCTTTGACGCTACTTTGCCGCCATATACAGCAGACACCTGTGACCGCCAGACTATAAAACATTGAACGCGGAGCTCAACCATAGGCGCTGCCTAAGGCGCTAGATCCGGATGAAATGAATTTCAAGTTGTCATGATCACTATGTCAGGGTAACACTTTGAGCTTCCGCTTTGCACAGATTCACATACTTGCGCCTCCTCAAGCAATGGTTCGGTAAGTGATTCTCTATTTAAGGATGAAGAGATTACATTACTCCAGCGCTCATACAGCGATGCCAACTCTAAATAATGGTGATATACAGATGCCTTCACACGCCTTTGATAGAGGGAAGGAATATAGCGCCAAGGTTCAAGAAGAGTCCTCACCACACTATACGGTGTTTGCACTGTAGCCACGGTGACTTGAGGATTACATTCCCGTAATCTCAGCTCGACATGGCTGCTTTCCCCGGCCATGATTCGCCACATCCACTGCTCACCAAGCCAGTTCTGTACCTCGTGGACCCTCCCAAACGAGTCAAATGGTACCACCTCGAGAAAGCCTTTAACTCGTGTGGCACAATAACTAGCGGTGGAAAGAATCCAGTGCTCGGGCAACCAAACCGCAAGACACGGATCGTTCAATTTTCCAGTGTTTTCCATGGTACGTTCTAGTCCGGTACTCTCTTGCAAGTCGCGAAACATCTGAGACGCCGTTCCAGCGGAGATGGCTCTTGCTACGCTGCAGGGCACCATTGTAGTTAACTCTGGAGCTCCCTGGAAGGTGGTTCTATCTCACTCCCCGACTCTTCAACCTGCTCTTCCACCCGATTGCATTTTCCCACAATATGTCAGGACGAACTCGACTGGGACTCCAGGCCCAATAGGTGGTGAGGAGAGCCCCCAAACACTTTTCAAGTGGTTTCGTCGTGCAGGACCACTTGTATCAGTGCGCAAAAACGTGAATATGGGATATCCGCAGCACGCTATAGTTGTTGAGTATTGGAGCGAACGAGACGCGAGTTTGGCTCAGAGTAAAACGAACGCTTTGCATGAGGATATGCATCATCGTCCCGCGTTTACCCTGAGAACGTATGACTCACGCAACCTTTACTGCGCGGTGTGCTACCTCTCTGCTATGGCTGTCTATCTAAACATTGATTAGATGGTCTTCGTGTAGGGGTTAGGCGTCACATACCCGTACCAAGACTTCGTAGATGCTTTCTCCAAGGTGCGCGTACGACTAACATCTGCTACAGTGTATTTACCAACATCTCTTCTTTTATAAGTTCGGTGCAATAAATCAGTAAGATGGTATTTTGCTACCAATAACGTAGCTAAACATTATGACAGAGCATTGACAAAATTGGTAAGAGTCGGCCTGGACTCATTCGGCTTCATATCTTTTCTGTCTATCGCATCAGGTAGTACATATTCCGATTAATTGAACCTTGCAGACTTCACTCACGATATCTGCGATTTAGCTGCTGCAGCTGTGCAAACTATGAATGGGAAGCTCATTGGAAATCGCTCTGTCATCGTACGGTATTTTGAGCCCGACGCTCTTAACATCTTTCGGTCACAGTATAGCTCGATTGCTACACATGCTAGATGTTACGGTCAAAGCCACCCAAGCTCAACGCAACCGGTACGCACCTCGTCACAAGGGTTCTGGCCACATTGGCTTACTCTTTGGATGTAGCAAAGTACATCCGACAAATCCGCGCTGGATATTGCTGCACAAGAGGCCGAGAGGAAGGAGGAAGGGCGGAAATGTCGCGAACGCGTCGCACAGGAAAACCAGGAAGCAGCCGAGCGCTGCGCGAGGGAGGCTGCAGAGGCCAAGCTCAGGAAGCGTGAGGAACGGCGACTACGCAGAGAATCAGCAGAGCGCGCCGAAGCCATGGCGAGAGAAAAGCTTCAGGATGCCATCGCAGCAGAAGGCAGCGCCCATGAGGGTGTTCTGGCAGCCGAGAGCGTTTTGGCGACGGCCAACTTAGAGCTGGTGCACGCGATGCAGGCATGTACGGAGGCAAAAAGAGCGTGGCTGCATGCCGTAGCTGCGGAGACAGGGGCAAAGGAACATGTAGCTAATGTTCGAGAGGATCTGGATAAGGCTTTGCGCTTGGAACTGCACGCAGAGAGGGGTCGAAGGGTTGCTGAGGAGGAGGAGCTTTCTTTCCGCGCAGCAAGAGAATTCACTGCTAGGGAGGATGAGGAGGGTGGAACAGAGGAGGAGCAGGGGATAGAAGAGGAGCAAGAGATGGACGAAGAGAGTTTGCGGCAGGCGGCGCTGGCGGAGTCGATCAGGAAGATGGAGGAGATCAATAAAATTGAAAATGCGGAGAAAGAGGAAAAGGAGAAGAAGGATCGGGAGGCAGCGTTCGCCAGGGAGGAACGGTTGAAGCGGGAGCGCGAAGCACGAGCAAGGGAAATAGCTGAAAGACTTGCGCGGGAGAGAGACGAGGCTGAGCGAGTGGCGCGTGAGCAGAGAGAACGGGAGGAGAAGCAGAAACGGGACGCAGAAGACCGACTACGGCTGTACCAGCAAGCCGCAGCCAAGGAATGTGTTCGATGTCAACGACGTGACCTCCAGTTCTTTCCGACCGTGATATGGCACAACGAGCTCGCCCACGAGAGGTTCTTGTTTGTCAGTGCCGAGTTCAACTCAATCAAGTTTCAGGACTCACAGCCGCTCACTTTTGAGAGCGTGCCGTGGCCTGTTCTGGACCGTCCGCACTGGATGAGCTTGGAGTCTATCGAGTGGGGAGCTGTAGAGAAGTTTTTCAGGGCTATGGAGGAAGTCTTGGAAAATGAAACGGAATACACGGCACTGTTGGAGAAGGCGCATCGCAGATTCCATCCAGATAAATGGAAGGCTCGCGGTATCCTCAAGTCGATACTGGACCAAGACCTTCGGGATCGGTTGGAGGCCGCAGGAAATGTTGTCGCGCAGGCTATTACTCCTCTATGGCTGAAAACAAGACGGTAGTGACTGATGTTCAGAAGCCGCCCTCAATGTTGAATATGTTGTGAGAAGATACTTACATGATCTTGCGGAATGTTGCCAGTGCATAGACACACAATGAGTGCCAAAGAGTGTTTCGAGACTTCACGCGTCACGTCTCGGCCACAGCGGCTGAGCGTGAGGACTTTTGACGCGGAGCTCAAAACTTAAACGTGGTATTTGCACTTCTCATATTTGATGAAGTTCAACCAACTTACCATCCCACAGCGACCACCATGAATAATCCGTCGAGCTTTTGCATGGACTGCGACAACCAACGCATTTGCACCTACTCAAGCAGCTGCTTGGTGAATGTCAAATTGTTCCAGCGCTTTTTCGCACAATGAAGCGATGTCACCTCGGACGTCTGATGCCTTGAGGTGTGCCACACCTATGATAAAGGGAGGGAACCTAGCGCCGGGGCTCAAGAAAACTCTCCTTAGTAGCACTCTTACGGTGCTTGCACTGTAGCTACGACGACTTGAGGATTGCATCTCTCAGTTCGACATGGCTACAATTCATGACTCGCCACATCCACTTCTCACCGACCCAATCTTGTACCTTGCTGACCCTCCCAAACGAATTAAATGGTATCACCTTGAGGAAGTCTTTCGTCCGTGTGGCGCCATATCCAGCGGTGGAAAGAGCACCGTGTACGGAAAGTCCAACCGCAAGAGATGGACCGTTCGTTTTTCCAGTGTTTACCTGGGTACGTGCTAACCCATCTTCCAATTCGTATAAACCTGAATTGCTGTTCAGCGGAAATGGCTCTTGCTACTCTGCAAGGTGCTACCGTAACTGGCCCAAACCTCTTGCCCTGGACCATGGTCATATCTCACTCTTGCACTTTGGAAGCTGCGTTTCCTTCCCACCGCATATTCCCTCAATTCGTGAGGACCGATTTGAATGGGACTCCGGGCCACATAGGTGCCGAAGAGGACCCCCAGACACTTTTCAAGTGGTTTCGTCGCGCAGGACCGCTTGTATCTGTTCAAACAGACGTGAACGTGGGATACCCGCAGCGTGCTATAGTTGTAGAATACTGGAATGAAGAACACGCGAATTTGGCTCGGATTAAGAAGAATGCTTTACATGAAGACATGCAGCATCGACCTGCGTTTACACTGCGAACTTACGACCCACACAACCTTTACTGTGCGGTACGCTGACCCTCGGTTGTGTTTGCATGTTCGACATGATTGTCTGATGCCATTTGTCTAGGGTTTCGGCGCTACATTCACGCACAAAGACTTCGTGGGTGCTTTCTCCGAGGTGCGCTCAACAATCACATCTGCTACAGTATATTTACCAGCATCCCTCTTCCTAGTTCGGTCCAATAAATCAGTAAGGGGGTGTTGTACTACCAATAACGTAGCTGATCGTCACAACAGCGTAGGACTGAAAAAAGTCGGCGTACCAGACTCATACGGCTTCATTTCTTTCTTGTCTCGCAACTCAGGTAAGACCATATATCCAAAAAAGCTTGCAACGTCGAGACTTTACTCAAGCTATATTCTCGCAGCTGCCGCAGCTCTGCAAACCATGAATGGGAAGGTCATAGGAATACACGCGATCACCGTACGATATTATGAGCCTGGCGCTCAGCATATCTTTCGATCACAGTATAGCACAGGTGCTACACCTCCCAGCTGTCAAGGCCGACCAAGCTCGGCCCAGCCCGTAAGCACCTGGCCACTCGGTTTTGGAGTAGCCTTGGCTCTAATCTTTGACGCAGGACAGTCCGTCCGGTAGATCCACGCCGGCTCATGCTGCACAAGCGGCCGAGAGGGCAGAGGCAGAGCGGCGGCGTGAGGAAAACGAAATGCGGAACAGAAGAGAAGCAGCAGAGCACAGTGCCAAGGAGGCTGCAAATGCCAAGATCAAGAGACGGGAGGAACAGCGACTTCGCAGAAAAGCAGCAGAGCGCGCTGAAGCCATGGCGAGAGAAAAGCTTCAGAATGCCATCGCAGCAGAGGACAGCGCCCACGAGGGTGTTCTGGCTGCCAAGAGCATTGTGGCGACGGCCGATTTAGAGCTGGCGAACGCGGAGCAGGCATGCGCAGAGGCGAAGAAAGCGTGGTTAGAAGCAATGACTAAACAGACGGGGGCAAAGAAACGAGTTGCTGATGTTCGAGAGGATTTAGACGAGGCTGTGCGGTTGAAACTGGACGCAGAGGAGTGTCGAAGGAAAGCTGAGAAGGAGGAGCTTGCGTTCAGGGCTGCAAGAGAGGCCATTACGAAAGAGGACGAGGAGGATTGGATATACGAGGAGCAAGAGATAGAAGAGGAGCAGGAAATAAACGAAGAAAGCTTGCGGCAGGCGGCGCTGGCGGAGTCGATTAGGAAAATGGAAGAGTTGAATAAGATCGAAAAGGCGGAGAAGGAGGAAAGGGAGAAGAAGGACCGGGAGGCAGCATTGGCCAGGGAGGAGCAGCTGAAGCGGGAGCGAGAAGCACAAGCGAGAGAGGCAGCTGAAAGACTTGCGAGGGAGAGAGATGAGGCTGAGCGAGTGGCACGAGAGCAGCGGGAGCGGGAAGAAAAGCAGAAACGAGACGCAACAAACCGGCAACACCTGTACCAGAAATTTGCAGCCTTGGAACGTCTTCGATGTCTACGACGCGATCACAAGTTCTGTCCAACGACATACGTCGTGATATGGCATGTCCAGCGCGCTCACGAGAGGTTCTTGTTCGTCAGTGCCGAGTTTGACTCAATCAAGTTCCAGGAGTCGCAGCCTCTCACTTTCGAGAGTGTACCGTGGCCTGTTCTAGACCATCCGCACCGCACAAGCTGGGATTCTATTGAATGGGGAGCTGTAGAGAAGTTCTTCAACGCCATTGAAAAGCTGCTGGAAAATCAGACGGAGTACAAGGCACTTTTGGAAAAGGCGCATCGCAGGTTTCATCCAGACAAATGGAAAGCTCGAGGGATCCTTAACTCGGTGCTGGACCAGGACCTTCGGGATCGGTTGGAGGCTGCAGGAAATGTTGTCGCGCAGGCTATTACACCTCTGTGGCTGAGAACAAGACGGTAGCGACTGATGCTGACTAGTACTGTGCCTTTGACGAAAGATCGCTAGCATTAGGTTGATATGCTGTTGTAGACATTATTTTTGGGGCGGAGCTCTAAACACAGTGTAGCGCGCTAGATAGATTTGCATTTCCATGTCACCATGCAGCCGCGTACTCATCCAAGTTCAACTTAGTATCCTGCCACGAGCAAAATGAGTAACACTGCAAGCCTTTGCACGAATTGCCACGACTAACGCATACGCATCTGTGAAAACAGTAGCCCAAACATCGCTTCAGCGCTCATGCATTACGAAACTATGCAACCGAGGGACGTCTGATCGATAGATGCCTTTAAATTGGGTCAACGCCTCTGATTGAAGGGAGGAAACATAGCGGTTGCAATTCACCGGGTTTAAGGAGGAGGAGGCCTCACTAGCACTCTTACGGTACTTGCACTGTAGCCACGACGACCTGAGGATTACATCTCTCAGTTCGACATGGATGCAGTTCGTGTCGCGACGCATCCACTTCTCACCGACCCAATCCTATACCTCGCGGACCCTCCCAAACGGATTCAGTGGACCCACCTCGAGGAAGTCTTTAGCCCGTGCGGCACCATATTCAACGCTGGGAAGAGTTCTGTGCACGGGAATTCCAAACGCAAGAAATGGATCGTTCGTTTTCACACTGTTTTCCTAGGTATGTGCTCGGCCAGTCTCTTCCATATCGCTGAGAATCTGAGCTGCTTCCAGCGGAAATGGCTCTTGCTACTTTGCAGGGTGCCGTCGTGGCTAATTCCGGACCGCCCTGGACGATGGTCATCTCGCACTCCCCGACTCTTGAACCTGCGCTTCCGACCCATCGCATTTTCCCTCAATTCGTGAAGACGTATGGGACTGCGGGTCACATAGGTGATGAGAGCCCCCAGACGGTGTTTAGGTGGTTCCGTCGCGCAGGGCCGCTTGTATCTGTCCGGACAAATGTGAACGTGGGGTATCCGGAGCGTGTCATAGTTGTTGAATATTGGAACGAGGATGATGCGAACTGGGCTCGGATGGAGAAGAACGCTCTGCATGAGGGCATGCAGCATCGTCCTGCGTTTATCCTGCGAACGTATGACCCCTGCAGTCTTTACTGCGCAGTATGCTACCTCTTGGCATTTGATCTCTGTTACGGAATTGATGTGCTGTGTATCTAGGGTATGGGAGCTGGGTGCACAGACGATGACCTCGTGGATGCTTTCATAGAGGTGCGCATACGAACAGCATGTACTCTACAGCATTGACCAACGGCATTCTCCACTAGTTCGGGCACTTTAGAGAGTAAGATGGCTATCTGTCACTGATAACTACGCTAAATCATGATAACAGCGCAACAGTGAAGGGTGCATCAGGCGCATACGGTTTCGTTTCTTTCCAATCTCGTAATTCAGGTAACACATGCTTCACACCGCTCAAACCTTCAACCTTTACTTATGCCACATTTGTTTAGCTGCAACAGCTATGCATGTTATGAACGGCGCGTTGATCAGGAATCGCACCATCACCGTACGCTATTACGAGCCTATCGCTCAAGACGTCTTTTGGTCGCACTTTAGCTCCATTGGCACACCTCCCATTCATCGAAGCCGTCCAAATTCACCAGAGTCGGTAAGGCTCCTCGTCAAACACTGCTTTCCGCGGCTTTGGCTTACCGTTTCGGACGTAGGAAAGTACATCTGGTCGCTCCTCGCCAGAGGTTGCTGCGCAGAATGTTGAAGACGCAGAGGCAGAGCGACGACGGCAAGAGGATATTGCGCAAGCAATAAGGGAAGCAGCAGAGCGCAGGGAGAAGGAGGCTGCTGCTGCCGCCAAAGAAGCTGCAGAAGCGAAAGCTAAGAAACAGGAGGAACGACGACGTCGCAAAGAAGAGGCTGAGCGTGCAGAAGCGGCGGCAAGGCAAGCTCTCGATGCTGCAATGGCAGAAGAGACGAGCGCGGGTCTAGAACATATGGAAGCCAGAGTAACTCTGTCTGAAGTAAACTCGGAGATGTTGAAGGCGCGAATGACGTGTGTGGAGGCAAAGAAAGCGTGGGAAAATGCCGAAAAGGTGCATGCCGAGGTAGAGAAGCGTCTGAATGAGGCGTTGGGGAGTATGGAGGAGGCTTTGCAGAAGAAGCTGCTTGTACAGGCGCGTCGGAAGGCTGCGGAGGAGGAGGAGGCTCGGCTTAGGGCGGCGAGGGAGGCGATTGAGAAAGAGGATAGGGAGCAGGAGACAGACGAGGAGACATTGCGACAGGCGGAGCTGGCAGAGTCGATCAGGAAGATGCAGGAGTTGAGGTTGGTTGAAGAGGCGGAGAGAGAGGAGAGGGAGAAGAGACAGCGAGAGGCGGCGTTGGCGGAGGAGGAACGGTTAAAGCGGGAGCGGGAAGCACGAGCGAGAGAGGTAGCTGAAAGACTTGCGAGGGAGAGAGAGGAGGCCGAGCGAATGGCACGAGAGCAGCGAGAGCGCGAGGAACAACAGAAACGAGACGCGGAAAACCGGCAACGGTTGTACGAGCAAGCTGCGGCCACCGAACGTGTTCGATGTCAAGGACGCGATTTGAAGTTCATTTTTTGGAATGACCAGCGCGCCTTGGAGAGGTTCTTGCTGGTCAGTGATGAGTTCGACTCGATCAAGTTCGAGGAGTCGCGGCCACTCATTTTCGAGAACGTACCATGGCCTGTCCTGGACCCTCCCTATTGCCAGATTATTGCGTCTATCGAGTGGGGAGCGGTAGAAAAGTTTTTCAATGCTATGGAAAAGCTGTTGAGAAATGACAAAGAGTACAAGGCACTTTTGGAGAAGACACACCGCAGGTTCCATCCAGACAAATGGAGAGCTCGGGGGATCCTCAACTCGGTACCGGACCAGGGCCTTCGGGATCGGTTGGAGGCTGCAGGGAATATTGTCGCACAGGCTATCACACCTCTGTGGAGATCGAGACGGTAACGGCTGATGTTGGCTATCATGGCGTAAATGTAAATATACAGGTATTATTTATTCGTAGGATTTGTGAGATGAAAATGCTTGTTACTAAAACAGCCCTCCTTCATATGACGAGTAAAGCACCAAGGACTCTTTCCCGTCTGCTTGGACGCCGGTCGTCCGCTTCCTCTCTTCTGAAATGCACCGTCTGGAAATCCATCTCGTCAAAACGTACCATTCTCGTCTGATAGATGATCTTGTAGCCTAATGTCAGGAGTATGAAGAACGGCTAGTAGCGACGGATTTGGAAGTGAGGTTTAGCCTTAAAAGGGTTGTGAGAGAGTCTGACGGAATGGACGTACGATTGGGACGTATGATGAGAGGAAGGTCGATACCGCTACTGAAGTAGCCTGTGAGGGCTGTCCAGGTACGTCGGCTTTTTTGTGTTTCAACGGAGTGTGTAGATTTGTTGAGCTACGTGCAACGCAAACCACAACGACCAAACCAAACAAACTCACCGATTCTCCATCCGGTGTGTAAGAATACCGTCCTATGATCGTTGGGTTCAGCGTCAGTCAAGGGAGAGTAGCAGTGTGAGAACGTTTTCGCTTACCAGCCGTTGGTCAATAGAATGAGCATGCACATCGAGAGTGCATACACTGCGAGCTGTGAGCAACGACATGAATCTCAGCCTCCGAGTCGTCTCGTCGCAGCGAGAAGGCTTACCCAAGGTTGACCTTTATGCCGATGGACCTTGATCCTCGTAATGTTCTCGATGACCTGGATGGACTGTTCGTCTCCTTCCTCTGCCGAGGCGCTGTGCTTCTTCTCATGATACACTGTTCCTCGGTACCACCTTTTATTCAGGAAAAAAGAAAACACGGTCAGAAACGGGGCGTTGTAAGTACCAGCGTGGGTATCTGTACCGGATATAAGTATACAACATCCCTAGCCACGATTGCAACGATGCGATACTAGCAACGGAGGACAGCCAGTTGAAGATCTGTTAGAAAAGGCCGACAGCGCCCAAACAGTAAGGAGATGCTAAACCACAACCCGGAGGAGAACATAAGATACTTACGACTTGGGCACCTTGCCCACCTGCGCTCAAGAAGCTCAAGAGTCCAACCGATGCTGAGGCCAGGACAGCATATAGAGGTAGAACAAACCAAGGATGTCTCCTCGGGCTCGGGCGCAAGGACTCGACGTCTTCCCTCGGGCTCGGTCCGGCGCCTTCGTGGTTGTCTTCGTGGTTGTCTTCACGATCTTGGTACAAGTTTTCTTCACTCGCAGGCATGACGTTAATCCTTATAGAATCCGGGCTCCCCTTTGCACTCTCGACACCGCCACGTATCGACACCTGATCAGCTTCAGGCGCAAACCTCGGTCTCCCCGTTCGCTGTCTCGACAACCTCCTCTGACTATCGTCGAGCGCGGTCGAGAGTGGCTGGAGCTCGTCGTCGTCGAGTTCGTCGACGTCTGGGAGTTCTACACCTTCTTCGTGTGGGCGCGAGTCTGGGGCGGCGGTGACTCTTGGGTAACGCCGGAGGAAGGAGAATATCTCGGGTGCGTGTTGGTTTTTGGCGAGGAAGAAGAGGAACCTGCTACTGATGTAGATGTCGGAGGCTGCGGCGGACCATGCGGAGAGGAGGATCGCGGCGTTTACTATGCTCGACAGCTACAACGGTGTGGGGGGAGGGGGCACGAAGCGTCAGAATGAGAGTTGACCCTTGGATATGGTGAACGCACAAAGTGGATCCCGGCATCTTCGAACGCGATGACGAATGGTGAGGACTGGGAGGTGTTTTGGTTACTCTGCGCTGTCAGTCTCGCGTCGTTGTGGCTGACCACGAGGCCAGCGCAGAACACGGCGCCGACGTAGAATATAGTGCTGGTATTACAGTTAGCCTGATTGGGTACCCATGTGTACACGAGCTCTTACATTCGAATCCAAACTCGTTGAAGGGCTCTCGGGACGTTCTAATCAACAATGATGTGAACGTTTGCGATGAGGTATTTCGGTATAGAGAGGAAGAAAAACACCTACGCGGGTGGCGTCGATGACTTCTCCAGCGGCCTGAATAAGGCGATATCCGATCAGCCGTATTCCTGGTTGCAAGTGCAGAGCCAATAAGTCACTTACGATGCCGGGTACTTCTGAGCCAAAGAACGAGAAGCAGGCCTGAAGAAGGCACGACCAGAAGCCAAGAAATTGGCCGAGAGGACCGGACACACCAAGGTTGTTGCTAAATGGCTGCGACCAGTTATTTACGCCAATGAACCTGAAGCTCAGCTCAGCATTGTAAACATGAATATGACAAATGACGGGGGTGTACCCTTGATTGCCGCCACCGAGGTCAACGACGAGGCACACGACGACTTTGCACGACAGTGACAGTATCAGCGTTGGAAGTATGTGAGAGAGAGAGGGAGTGACGGGACGTACTGATCACGACAATGGTGAGCACTTTGATTGCTGAGAACCAGAACTCGAATTCGCCGTAGACGCGGGAAGGAAAGCAGTTCACTGCTGTTGCCATGAACAGCTGGACGTGTTGATCGGTCAAGACGTCGTTAAACGATGCAGAATGTGCTTACAAAGATGGCGGCGAGCGCGACTAATCTAAAAATGATTTAAAAGTCAACGAGGGTAGGAAGGTTGCACGAACACTCAGAATCCTCACGGAATTTTGTGATCTGGATCCCAGCGTGTGACTAGAATCGTCGCTGCGGAGATTTCGGCAGCTATGCATCGTATGAGTTGTGCTTATAGTTGGAAGATCCTGATGCACTGACGAAGGGTGACGCTCCAGTTGTACTTGTGATTCACGAGTCAGCACAGCTCAAGCTGAGAGAGAGTAAATGACCTACCCACGCAGCCCAGCCCAAAGAGAAACCTAAAGCAGGATCAACAAACAAGTCGGCGAGGCCCACGACACCGCCGACGTTGGGTCTAGACTCGATAATATTTAGAAGACGTTCAGTCGGTTATAGGCGAGAAATATGGTAGTACAGGAAAGCGATCATTTCTCCTATGGAGACGCATAGGCAGTATACCACAGTCCCGATGATGGCGTAAGCCAGGAACGCTCCGATAGGCCCGCCGTTGTACAATGCTTGCTGCGTATATATTGAGTACAGTACATAGATTGACGAGTGAGGGCGGAACGTACCCCGGAGCCGAGGAATAGACCTGTGCCTATTACTCCGCCTAGGTGGGGTGTGTAAGCGGAACTGGATGCTGCGATGTCTGCAATTACAACAGACCTATGGATATCATGCCAACTGACACGAATAGTGTTGTCAGAGTGTGTTAACCACCGCATTATGAACTAGAACTGACTGTGCGAGCGTGATAGCTGAGGAGGGAGATCTTCTTTGATATTCTCCCATGTTTGCTGAAATTTCTTGATGCGCAGGCGTTGTCGCAGCAGTCTGCCAGGACGGGCGCTCTTGTTAGGAACTGGCGTCGAAGGCTGTTCGCTGGGGGTTGATGAGGGCGGATGGTCAATGTTGTTTAAGCGAAAGCGCACTCCACTGGGAGCTGAGGGCTCGCGGCGGGGAGGTTCAGCTAATGAGCGTGCGTCCATGTTGGTGGAGGAGAGAGTGAAGTAACGTTGGGTACTAGATTTATGGCATCTACGTTGTGTTAGTTGGATGCTGTGCACTTGACAGGAAGGAGACATACATGCAGTGCCCTGCGCGTCCTGCAGGGTGGCAGCTCACAGGATTTCATCACTAGTTCGAATTGAGCTCGGCCTCTTGATCAAAGTGAGCGGTAACGAAGCAATATAGCGGTGTTCGCTTTTAAGCCACGTACTTTATGTGTATACTACGCTCTGGCACAGCAGAATGTCGAGCTAGACCAGGTACGCGACTATGAAGTGGCGGTGCTATGTCAATCATATCCGCTGCGCTCAATTGCATCCTCTACCGCCCCAGAAATGACTTGTCTGGATGGATCGTCGAACGGAGATGGTGGTCAAAGTCGTGCCTGCCAATGCTGTCCGACAGTCAAGGAACAATCAAGTCACGTGGTATGCTTGGCGCAATGCGGACTGTGAATCTGTCTGTCCCCTCCAAAGACAAGCTATCAGCAGCGGTTGCTGTGTCCACCGAGTCCGGAGGCTATGATAATCCACTGCGCAACCATTCCTGTTCCTACTGACCTGAACCGGACCGTGCCAAGTCACCGCTAGCATTGCAGCTGCGCTGTTAGTACGGTGCCTCTATCAGTCCCTTCCACCACCAATTACACTACAAAAACCATGCTGCAACTTGCTTAGCACGCACCCGCGTCACACCATCTCTCCGTCTCACCTCTTCCCAAGCCCCCATGTCCATAACGCTAAGCGGTGTTCATGTGCGTCGACCTCCAGAATAACGGGACTGCTCTACAAGCCTTGTGTTGTGCAGGCATTCTCAACGACCCTGCCCAATGTGCAATATGTCCCAACACCGATCTTGCAGGTATCGGCGTACGCGTCGCATTTTACATGCAGAGTATCGTCAACGGTGCGAGTCGTCTCCCCACATTTTGCTGCCGCCGACACGTGCTCATCCTCACATAGCGCTCCTCATTGCGTTCTCTCCGTCTGATTCAGTGCCAACGGCATGGGCGGGCACGCTGCTCACGTTGGCTCTGGTTATCGCAGGCTTTGTCTCCAAGCAGCAGCAGAACCTGACTCTCCATCATGCCACGCTTGTCCTCAAGTAAAATATTCCTTGTTCATCATATCACAGCGCAGTCGTTCTGATACCATCCCATAGTTTCGTCACTCTATCAACCATCAGCTCGTTGGCAGTCGCGCCAATGCTGCCCATCTGGCGACTCAGCCCCGCAGAATACTACGAGCGGCACAGACGTCGTCATGCTCTGCTCTACACCGACGTCGACGACTCCCGCTACTTGCAGAGTCCGTTCGTTTTCGAAGGCAGCTTGTACGCCAACACACAGAAACAACGAGTAAAGGCAGCACAACGCCGTCAGCGCGAGGTTCTATCCATTGTCTTGCTCCTACAGGTAGTTCTCCAATGGGCCTGGGGCCTCTTCCTCTTCGTCGACCCGCGCTACAGCCAACCCGAGCTGAGCGACTCGACCATCCTCGTGTTGTTCATGATCCCGTTCGACACTGGCTCGATGAACGACGCTGACACCCATACCGCTGGGTTCCTCATCTGGGCCGCGTGGATTCTTTTTTGTCTGGCTGTGACTATGTGGCTCGTCGCGAACCTCGCAGCCGCTGGCTCCGCGCATTCTCAGAGCTTGCTCAGCTCTGTCAATTCCGGTACGGGGATGACATCTGGCACGCCCATCGGAAGACAGTGGGAGAGTCTAATTCGGGAGACCTTGCTGCTAAAGATCACAATGAAGCAGGCAAAGATTGGCTTGAAAGCGTTTGTTTTCGTGGCATTGTGGGTAGTGTTTGTCGTAGGTCAGTTAGCTTTATTGCGTTGACATCACCATTGTTTTCACCCACTGACACGGCGTTTTGCAGCTTCCGAATGGCAAAGGTCCTTGAATTGCATATTTCCTGCTGAAGAGAACTTTGGGGGTTTGGGACAGGTAAAGACCTCGTAATCCCCCTCCTCATGTCTGACCTTTATCTCTTTCTCAGATCACGGCCGTTTTCGTGTCCGTCGCACCATTGTGGAGTCTCTGTGTCGCCTTGTACAGATACCCAGCCTTGCGCCGCAAACGACTACGCCTGCAGCTGTCTGTATTGGCAGCCGCCGCTCGACATGATCTAGAGGACCCAGAAGAGCTTGCGGAAAATCGGATTACGACAGCACCAACAACAGCGCTGCACGATTCTGATGAGACAGGCCACCTTCTTCGCACGAGCATCAGTCTCTCTCCACCCACACACCACTACCATCTATCCTCGGACAGCACCCTCCGAGAGCCCTCGGAATTATACGAGATGGACGTTTTTGTACCTGTGAAGACGCAAGACGTGTTTCCTGCCGAGCATACAGCCTTTCGTTTCCCCTCGACGTCAATGCATGTTCATGACCTCCCGACACCACTCACACCGGAACTTTTTCACCACCCCGAGCACCACCACCATCACCGACCTAGTTCACTCGGGACGACGGCAATGCCGGTTGTTGCGAGCAGTGGGAGCAGTAGTTCCAGATCTAGTGAAAGCTTTGCTGCTGCTGCATACACTAATAACGCGCCTGCTGGCAATGGCACGTTGAACCGTCGACCGGTGCAGAGGCCTCGTGGTCCGAGGGAGGGAGGGTCGCCTAGTGAAAGGTCGCTAACTACGCCGGAGTTTTTGGTCGAGGGGTTCGCAAGTTCGAGCGTGTAGTGCGTTGCAAGTCGGAGGAGAGAGGCTAGGAATCGCTTCGGATTGGGCATGGGAAGCGGTTTAGAATTTCTCTTTTCTTTTCTTCTTTCTGAATTGTGTTGAACCTTGGAGGATCGGAATCATCGAATATTAGAAGATGCATTATTAGGTTTGTTGAGGCTAATTGACTACACTCATATGCGCAGGCTGGCTCTTGTTACTTCGTATACCCTGCTTGATCGTCTACTTACTAGACAGGCTTGCTACGACTGTTTTTGGGATATCTGATGTGTAGACCTTATATCTGTTGTACATTACGAACACTGCGTAGTCTAGAATCCAAGACACGTATATTGCGGTATCTGTCATTTCGAGAGGGCTTTCGTCTGTGAGATTTCCATGGTCTTCAACGGAAGAGCTGAGCCGCGTCGGCATCCTGTTTTCGGCACCCGTTTCCCTTGATGAGCGTCTACACAATCCTGCTAGTGGCCTCACTATGCATTACTGGCACACCAGGGCACACTGTCCTCAACTCTACTGAGGTTGTAGCACATGAGAGCACACACCTACCAGCTTCAACACCGACTCTTGAAGGTCCAGCTAAAATGGCCTCGGCCACCTCCGGCGTGGTGAACAGGGTTTGGAGGAGCCTGAGGACACAGTGAGCCTGAATATGGTCTGGTAAGTACGGTTGGTACGTGAGATATGCTCTTGCAATTATCTGTACTAACAGGATGTTTCTGTTCGTAGAATTCTAGTGTGGTGATATGTGTTGAAATGGTTGGCTTTGCTTTTACGTCAAGCTTCTTGGGATTTAGGAAAAGCTGAGAGCACAAGATGTGCATGTGAAGAGTTGGAGAGGTTGATTGTTGGTGAGTAAACGCGAGCATCTGCTTTGACATGCTAGCCGTACAGTGGGATCCTTTGATTCAAGTGCATAACGGCGACCTGTTTCTTGTATCCCTCCTCGACAGGTGCGTACTACTTGCTGGGCATCTGCGAGCGTCATATATTATATCATCACTGGTCCAGCAGAACCTCAAAACACAAAACTTGAAATCGCAAACGTCTCGGACGCAGGGCTTTTGTGCTCGAGCACAAAACCCGGTCCGCAGATTTTTTTCCCAAAGATTCAAACACGATTGAAGGACGAGCATCATCACAGTCCAAACACAATGCAACGTGCAATAATCTTCCTTCATCCAGCCTTCGTAAGCGATCGATTTCAAGTTTGGAGTCGCACACGTAGCTGATCGAAAAACCCTTCCCTCCTCGCTGTGATCGTTGTCGATTGCGGGATCGTTTGATTCAGGATCCAAAGATAGTTCTGTCGGGAAGGATGGAGGATACTCGGAGCTCGTTATCGATCTCGCTGGTTTACTTGATACTGCGAGCCACGCAGATAAGCAAGCTTGGTCGAGTTTGTGTTTAACCAATTTGAGAGGTGAGTGTGAATGATGTTGCCCTTTTAGGTTACTTTTCGCTCGTGGGTGCTGAGAACCTTTTGTCTTTGCCACAGTGACAGGACACTCGGGGGGTTTGATGTTCTGGTTGTCGTGAGCGATGAGAACGCCTGTCTTGTTGGCAATTTTTCTCCCCGGCATGATGACTGACTCTTCCACGTCGGCTGGACGCCCGCTAGAAGAGCTTAGTCAATGGCAGACCAAATTATGGACGCCACGCGGTGCGTACCTACAATGTTCCACGCACGTGTCGATGACTGAATGTGAGCTCTCATAGCTTGTGAAGGTTTTAGACATTCTGACCTCTGCTATATGTTGCACTGTCGAGTTAGACACTGTGATAGTAAGTACGCATCAACGAGTTGACTGTCTTATGATCTGCCTCGGTGTTTCATACAGGTGTTGGGTTTTTATCTGCCAGCTGTTCATGGTCCCTGAAATTTCCCGACTGGAGCACATACAACGATATGCACCACTTCGTTCTTCCGCCAATCTATAAGTGTGTTTCCTTTCCGACGTCAGCATGGCAGGGATGGAAGATGACAGACGTGCGGGGTCTGCTGACCTGCTACTGGGCAAACGTGCCTTACGGACGGCCGGCCACTCGCTAAACCAATGCACACGCAGCAGCCCGGATACGACCGGGTGAGACCAAACTACGAAGGCCCGACGAGTCAGTTCTGTTTCCATGCCGTCATTGACCTGGGAATGCCCACCTACTTTCGCGTGGCAAGTAGGGTCTCTCCGTTGAGATGTGGACGTCTCGCTAGTGGAACGTTGTACGTACGGCGGAACGCAACTACAAAGTCCAAAATTGACTGTAGCCCGAGGTGGAACCACGCGCTCGTGTGTGTCTCCCGTCAATGACTTTTGTAGGTTCACGCTCCGAACGCTAGGCACGCTGTCAGAACCAAAGGACGCAGCTCCGAGTTCTTTGTTTGCCGAGAAACCTTGAGAGGAGAGAAGTGCTCGGCTGACGGATCGATACTTGGATCCTGCATATGACCCCCCGCAGTCTTATGTTCATCTCCCTAATATCCTAGATTAATGTCCAATTGATTCTTAGTGCCCTGAGCTACTGTCTGTGTTGTATTGTTCGGCCGAGTCGACGGAGGCGGTGGCGACGCATCTTTAGTTTGTTTTGTGCCACTCGACTGAAGCGGTTGACGAATCTACAGCAGGACACCGGTTGGGAATATCTGCACGTCACTCGTGGCGTTGGGCGGTCGGATGTACATTCTAGGAAGTGAAAGTGGAAGTGTGTGCAGTCGAACGCGTGCGATGCCGCGGCCGGCTTGGATTCCGGGAATGCGATGAGGATGCAAACGAGCCATTTGCCAGCTGTGATGTTCTTGGTGGATGTCGTGATATAGACATGACGCAGGTTGTGCTATCGAGATGAATTATTTCGTGACTAGTACAGCAGATCAGAAAGACGAGCGATTCGATGTAAAACACTCGCTTAGTGGTAGTGAAAAGCCAGGAACATGCGTGTGCAGGCAATCAATAAAACACGGCAAAAGTTGAAAGAAGGAGAAAGAGTTTGCATCCGGGCGGTGGTAGTCTCAGGCTATGAATGGGCACGAGGCACGAAAAAAAAAGAGGAAAGTAGCGCTCGTCAATGTTCTGATTAGCTGCCATAGTCGCACAATCTCTTTCGTCCTTGGAATGCATTTATCATCACGCTGGCAATGACGAAAGGACCCGCCCAGATAACCTGATACGCAGCTCATACCAGACAACAACCACGTCGCATGGCGAGACATGGAGAATGAGATGGCAAGAGGGTCGAAGCGAGTGGCTGAGGAGGGCGATAACCGACACTCGCAGCCATAAAATAGTGAGCAACCTAGGACGAAAGCGGGGCCATGCGGACGAGTAGTGACACTCCGTTTTCGCCGTTCTGATCTCGGATTCAAGCGCTCCGGCCATAGCAGAGCAGTTTTCGCATAAAGAGCCAGGGTCTGCAATACTCACCCCAGCATCCCTCTCGCGCACCATCCCTCCCATACAAGCAACACCGTCCATACCCTCCGTCCGTACCTGAACGTCTCTCCTACCCACTCGACCTCTGACGCCTCGTGTTATAGTCATTTTTATACCCCCTCCAACAATACCCAAAAAACACACACAATGTGCCGCAGAATTGCGTACGTCCGTCATACACGTGCTCTCACGGGGCTCAAACTGATAACTCAACCCTCGCAGTGAAGGAACACGCTGGTCGAATTGTGGGGTACGAAACTGCACCGCGTGTGACAATGCGTTTCGCTGATGAACGCGCCGTCATCATTCCTACACATAGCATTTCCAGCGCCAGATGGTCGTCGCCATCATGGACTGCAACTCGAGCCGGTGCGAGCGCAGCTACTTGCACGCTAAAACTTGTCGAGATCCGGCCTGTATCAAGGTGAGCCACCCGTACTCACCTAAAACAAAAGCTTGTCATTGACGCCCGTTCCGTTTCTCTTGTGCTTCAGAACT
The DNA here is from genome assembly GCA_022592445.1 of Cytidiella melzeri. Classification (NCBI taxonomy): domain Eukaryota; kingdom Fungi; phylum Basidiomycota; class Agaricomycetes; order Polyporales; family Irpicaceae; genus Cytidiella; species Cytidiella melzeri. Next base: position 89,484 of record JABYQR010000039.1, on the reverse strand, counting down.
TTGGCCCAGACGTCCAGAAAGACATTGACGTCGTCAAAGACGACTGTTTCCAGTGTCGAGCGGCTGCCGCCCGACGTGTGCCAACATGAGCAAACGTTCAAAAGGCCCGAGTTCCCCCCACCCCTGGGACGCCACTCCAATGGAATTTTCAGCCCATTTTCTTCTTCCTCCTTCATGCTATTATCCTCCTGGTCTGGGAGAAAAAAAAAGTAACGCATCGTTTACCACTACTTGTTTTTGATATCCTTTATCTTGTCCTTGTCGTTGCATGCACTCGCGTCTTTTCCGTCTATCTGTTCACATCCCATCTGCCATCCATACGGTGTATCATATTAGTCGCAATGTTCATCTGGAAACTGTGTCTCTCACCTAGGAGAAAAAAACAGCCGCTCGACTTCCGTCATGGAAAAAAAGGATGTAGGTATGACGGCGCAGGTGATTTACTTTTTGGGTCCACGACAATGATGTAATTCAGTCAAAACATGATCGAGAGAGAGAAATGCAGGGACATGAGGGGATGGGGACAATGGTCGACGAAAACGTGGCAATTTAGAATATAATGGTCAGTTGAGCCAGCTGCGCAGCAAAACAAGACATGCGTCGAACGCGAGGACGGGGAATGTGAGCCCAGTGGCGCTGCTTAGTTTGTTCCTCTCTGTAGAGTAGTTCGAGTTTGGAGCAAGATCACGAGGAGAGCGCCGTACGGAGAATGGGCAAGAGTGTCGACGGCGAGCCAACCTCAATATGGCCCCTTCTTGCTTGCAATTGTGGCGCCCTCGTGATCAACAAGTAGTCCACACCTGTTGTCGGAGGTTAGGACCGGTGGTAGTATCCCAGCGGACTTTGAAGAGTACAATGGTGCTGAACACCTACGATGTATTATTAGTTTGATAGGTTGTCGTATGTTCCGCATTGACAATACGACTTTTTGAGTGGTAAAGATCTGGAAGAGGGAAAAGAAGGGAAGACGAAGACCCACTCACGCTTCTAGCATTCCAATGCACTTATCATTGTTCGCACAGCAGCGATAGCAGTCTCTATCTTCGTCACGGTACGAGTGTGGTTGATACCGCCTAACCCGCGTACCCCGTGAGCTCCATCGAAAACCCATCGCGGGACCTGTGGGCGAGAACCGTCAGCCTGTAGCTACTGCATGCGGTAACTCACGATAAGCCCGCGAAAAAGGCAGCAAGAAGGGCAGGGGGTGTTTTTGAGAGACTCCCACACCATGAATGGTAGCGCGTGGAAACGGTATGAATGATTTTACTCACCACGTATGACCGAAAGACAATGTTGCAGCTCACACGCCTCTCTCCGCAGATTGAAAGACCAGTGGGAGATTGTATTGCGGGGAACCCTTGTGGCGTGGTTTTTTTCCATGTGAAGGCGGAGCTAGTGTTCCAGCTGCGAGGACGATACGAGCTGGCAAACGTGTTGTGAGCAAGGGAAGATGTTTTCCCTCTCAAGAAAGTCGATCACGACACCAGCCTTGCTTATCGCAATGGAAGACATGGGTCAGCTCCCAAGTGAGAGGGTGTTTTTTATTGGAGTGATTCTCCAGAAACGGATTGTGTTCGTGCGAGACTTGGTTGAGCGGATATTTTCCAGTTCAGATGATGCTGCGGGAAAGAGAATGTAACTCACGGAAGATAAGATAGGGCAAGTTGAAACCCCAGAAATCTGAGTGCATGGACGGAGTATGCGAACGCGTTCGACGAAGCCGCGACGAGAAGAGCAATCAAGGTGATCTGCAGCTGCCCGTTCTTGGCTTCGTGTCAATGAGTGCTCGGGAAATGTAACGTCAACAACGTACGACGTTGGTTCTCGAAGACGTCAATAGAAGAAGGCCATAAAGCGTAAAAGCAAAGCACGAACGCGGACGTACCGCCCGCCCTAGACACATGTTTCTGGCGTGTGCGGACACGTTCACTGAAGTAGACAGTCGTTTTCTCTCTATGCGTCGTTCCGCGACGATAAAGAGATAGGACTCTTCTTGGAGTGCGGAGGGGACCGGGATTACCAACCACACTATCGAATCATTATATCACTATGGGTGGTTGTTTGAGTAGGATATTGGCATTGGGGTCAAGGTTCGTACCTGGAGCCTGATCTGAGCCATTAAAGGAATTCTTCTCTACTCCCAAAAGACAATCCTAGAGAGCCATGTCAGAATGTGATTTGGGTTCTAGAATGTAAATAGAAACAAAGCGAGCGCACCCCTTTATATTCGCCTGGAAGGATCTCTCTTCGAAGAAAACAGAATTCTGAAGCTTGGGTTCAACACGCAAGTGGGGACTTTTGATCTCTCAAAGTAGCTGGAAACTCGCAGATCGCGCCTCGTTTTCTTATCTGAATCTCAAGAATGAGGAGATAGGCTTGCAGTATCGAAACGAAGAAGACAGAGTACGGAGGTAGTGCGACGAGCGATTCCTGCTTCTGGCTTGTCAAGCAGGAAGGTACGGAACGTGTGCATATGAACGTCTAGAAGCAAACCTGCGTAAGTACGTATAGGCGAAAATGGTGTTGAAGATATGAGTTTCTCACCGATATCTGATCCGACTTTAGCAACAGCGAGGCTCGCACGGGGTTAAAGAGGTAACAAATGAGCGAAGGTATTACGACAAAAGTATACAGGGTATGATAAGGTACGCTTGAAGTTCGAGAAGGGTATCAGGGTATATGTAGAAGCCGATAATGAAAGAGCGATATTGGGTGATATTCGATCTGTGACCTAGAGCAGCACGAGTAGGGCAACGAATGTCGCCAGCACATAGGTAAATACACTGACGTGCAGAGCGACCGCGGCACTACTGCCGCCGCCGCTAGAGGTCTGGTTGCCGATATACTGGTCTCCCAGCGCGGTGATCTTACCGTTCTGGTCCATGAGTGCGTCATCCGGATTGACACCCTGCAAATTCCTAAACGCGCCAAACCAGGCGTAGCGTTCGACAAAGTCGGTCGCGTCCATAAACGACTCTGTCTGGTTCATGAACTCCTTGATCGCCTCGTCAGAGCACTGAGCACCGCCATTGAAGTTCTGGCATGCCCACTCCGTAACCCAGATTGGTTTTCCAAAGAGGTTGTGGTAATTGGTGATGTAGCTTTGAAACTCGGTGGCATTCACATCGTAGTAGTCTGGTATGCGGCCCCGTTGAGCATCCCTGGCCACCCTCATAAACCAAATAAGTAGACTAGACTTACGAAGGGCAATAAAATCGACCGTACATCCGCCTTCGCAGGCGTTCAGAAAGTCTTGGATCCACGTCACGCCATCCGGGTTGCTTGACGGCGCAGGGCTTCCAAGCCGCACATTCTTGGAAGAGCGCAGAGGTTCTAGATATTGTTTCCACATGCTGGCTGCGTCTTCAGGAGAAAGATTGGATTGTCCCATCTCGTTAGGCTCGTTGAAGGCAAGGACGGCCTTCACGCTGTATGAGTCGATGGTGCTCTCGATGGTGCTATTGAAAGCATTCTCCTGGTCTGTGCCCCAAAGCATGGGCACGCATTCCAGACTAGCCGCGATGTCTATGCAGTTGGGAGACCAGGTATAGTACCTAAACATGGTGACCAGTGAGCCCAAACGCAACAAGACCATAACAAGAGACGTACCATGAGACCTTGCCAGACTCGTACTGTTTGATGTTCTCGCCGTTGCCGTTCGGCCACGCGAGACCAGCTTTCGACGAGGTAGTGACATCTCTGATGTCAAGCGCGCGAGCATGCGCAGATATAGCGTTCGTAGCTGCGAGCAACAATACGGTGGTGAGAGTCGTAAACGAGGTCATAATCAAGGCTGGAAGGGTATCGACGGGTAATGAGAGCAAGGTTGGACAAGTCATTTTCCGCAGTGGCTTTATGAGGAGGATGAGAGGCTACTCGTCATTGAGCAGGATGAGGTGTCGAGCACCGCATTCATTTAGCACACCTAGGTACCAGTGGAGCTGCCCCCCTGGAAAGACAGCGAATGTCTGCAGCGTGTATCTCAGAACTTATGACGTCAACTGTGGTGACTTATAATGAACATCACTCACTTGATGACTGGAACATCGCTACCAAAGCGAGGCGCCAATTCCGACATTTGCGGGTGAGTTGAGTATGATAGCCCGAGGACTGCTGCCAAGCATAGATCTGAAGCTACGTACACCAAAGTCACAATGGATATTATGTGCGAGTTTTTTTTTGCTAGCGATTATAGGGCGTCCCCATGGTTCGACGTTAATTGGCATACGTGCAGATAGCCATCGAGCACGCCAAGCTGACGGCCGGATGTGAAAGATCTCGCGCAGCGTTGATAGGAGACCGGGCGTAGTCAGATCACGACTGCCTAGTGTCATGCTTGAGACGAGAGGGATTTGGCCGCTGTGGGTGGTATGAGCCCACAAATTGGCTTGGTTGGCTCGACGAGGCCAGGGGCGAAAGGGACTAGCAGTGGCCATAATGTCAGTTTCGAGCAGAAAGAACTGCTCTCGCCAGACAGATGCTGTAAGACGCGGTGAATTCTCGATGAGGACGCGACGCCGTATAGCTCCCACAAAGTAAGCGTAAAGCAAAATGCGTTGTTGTGCGTGCCTGATACACAAAGGTCATTCGAAGACACTCTTCTATAGCATCCCGTACATCCCTCCCTAGCTGCTCCCTGCTCAGTGCGCATGGTTCTTGTGGTGCTCTGGAAGGCGAAGCAGGGTCAGAGACAAGGAGAGCGCGGGCATCTTGGAGAAGCTTACTCAAGTGAGCTAGAGAGAAATCCAGTAGAGTTAGGTCTTGATTGTACCGACGATGCAATGTCAGACTTACTCTGGTAGTCAATGAAGTATCCAAGAGCGAAGAGACCGCCCATCACCCAGACGAGAGGAGCGCCGGACGCGTTCTTGCCATTAAAGAACCTTTCCTTGATTCCACGAATAGCCGGCTTCGGTGCAGCACCCTTGGGGAGTCTGGAGTAAAAGCCTACGAGAGGCGCAAGGCCTTCACCCTGACCACTGGTCTGTCCCACAAAAGAGAAAGATGAGCACAACGAACTCCAAGACCAACGAAAAGAGATGTACACTTACAAGGATTGAAGGAGAGGCAATTTTGGGAGGCACAAGGCCGCCAAGGTCGCGGCGAATGAGTGTGGGTCGCATGGTCGTTGTTGTTGAAGTTCAAGGCGAGAGCGCGTTACTCGTGGCCGACACTTCCCGACTGGCGCCTTTTGTGAACCAGAAAGGAAGTCGGATAACGTGACCGGCGCACCGTCTCGCTACTGGCGCCTAGTGCTACTGCTTACTCTCGTCTCCGCAATTTCCACTGTACTGTATGTACCACCTGCAGTGGCCAAACTTTTTTTGATACACTGACGAGCGACGGCTATGTGCCATTCGCTTGCGCAAAGGTTTCAGTGTCCCATCTTTCTGCACCTATTATGGAGCACTGGTCACTATGTCGAAGATTGAAGGACACAGTAGCGTCTTCGTAAACCTGGAACAGCATCAAACCCTGGGACTTGGTTATGAAAGCGCTACGTCCCTTTTTCAGACTCATCCACGCCGATTATTCGCAGAACAGGAACGCTTACAAGACAGGCGAGGGTTTTCACGCACAGAGGCCTGCCTGCACGCGGTAAGTATACCCGTACCAGATTTTACGTTTGAGGTCTAGTCAACCTTCGTTGATTGAGGACAGCGAACGGTGTAGATTCCCAATATGGTTCATGCATCTTGGCATCGGCTTTGGCTGAAATCACTCGTCGATGCGGTGCGGAAGCTCATGTTGGACATGGCAGACGTTGCTAGAGCATGCCAGTGGGATGGAAAGGACTATAGTTCGGCTTTTCTCCCAAGGAACTGTTCTGACTATCTGACCGATGAAACAGAGCGACGTGTATACTTTCGCGTATCTGTCCATTGAGGTGAGAGTACTTTTTCAGGTTGGTGATAGGTATAAACGCTGTCTCGCAGTTGTACACGGGAGCGGCGCGAGTCGATCAGGGAAAATGTAGTTAGCGAGGTCTGCCCACTCTGCAAAAGGTGCACTCCGTTGCATGCTTTTCCGAACGCCGCATATACTCCTTGTCTACACATTGTACAACGTGAGTTATTGTTGTTGGTCGCTGCCCATTCAGTACACAGACAACGCTGACTGACATTGACATTAGCACCACTTATAGGTCTCCCAGGACTCGAACCAGAAACAATAAGTCGAAACGATTCGAGGGTTACACAGCTGATGCGGGGTGGCGCCCTTTAGGATGATGGTGGCTTCGCAACCTTGTTCTTTCTTGGCGGCGTCTCCGAAGTCCCGGTTACCGTTTCGACAAGGCTATGAACCACACAACGTCTTCCACAATCGTAGGTATGACAACGATTGCTTGCGCTTGATGTAGATCTATCGTCGCCGCATACCCGGTACTGCTCCTGTTGCTTTTCCAGGCGATACTGAAAAGGTGAGCATTGTTTGCGCTCGATACTTAAACATCTCACGCAGACTCAACCGGTATCACAATGCCTAGCTTCTCAACATCGCGGATGGATACACCACCTCAACCCCTGCTCATCGAGACTGAGAGGAAGGAGAATCCGAAATGGGGCATGCCATTTCTGTTAAATTGTACGTCTTTCCAATGAATTGCAGAATCCGTTGCAGCCAAATCGTTGAATGTTCTCGATCAAGCCATCAGTGTGGAGGTACCAGTTTCGGGAACTCCGATCTCTGTCCAGGTTTACTGCGACGGAGTCAGTATCGTCAAAGTTGAAGGCAACGAGTCACCAAAATGCTCATCGAGAACCCTCGTCGGGCCGTCTGCCCCTCTGGAGTTGTGAGTCCTATGATTGTGGTACGGGGCGCGAGGCTGAGGTTGTACCTTAGCCAGGTTGCCACACGCCACGATTCCCAGATTTCCGTGGATGTCTGCCTACGTGGTAAAAAAAGGCACAAGCCAGACTCATTGCCTAGTTATTCCTTCTCTCTGTGGGAGCGGAGGAGGGAGAAGAACTTTGGTGCGTTTCACCATACTCTCTGTTCAATCACAGTGTGATAATACAAGTGTAGTGGGACAAATACCCATGGCGGACGGCAATTATGCGACTATAATCTTGGACTTACGAGTGCACGAAGAGAAAATTCCGGACTTGAACGCTTTCTTGGACGCACCGTGCGACAAGCACTCCCCTATTGTCCCAACCTTGAAAACCTTGCACAACCTCATATACAATATTGGGCATTTGCGTTGGGACGAGAAGAACTTTGTGAGTTCACGCTTTCGTCAACGCAATTCGTGACAAGGCACTAAATCTTCCCGTGATTAGCGAATCGCATGGTATCATCTCGCCTCGTTGCATTCGTATCTGCAGACATATCTCTCCAAGAAGGGACTGGTGCTGCATGAGCGATATGACATCGAGCACGAGGATATCGACATAACAGACCTTCGGTATAACGCTCTGGAAGACATTCTGGAGAACATGGCAGCTTTCGCGGATTTTGCCATGCGCTGCAAGAGGGAGCTTGGCGTCACCAATCCTTCCTTGCCGCTCATTTACACGAACACTAGTCTGCCAGAACTACTCGAGTGCATGGCACAGTGCTCGACTTTTCTTTGCTCCTTAGCACATCTATATTTCGGTGGAGTGTCCATCTCTTCCGTGATGTTTCAAAGTTCTAATTTGCTTGTTATCCAGTTGCAACCTACCCAGCCATGCATCTGATTCTCGGAAACTCCATCTCGGAGTTATCGAGGTTGCAGTACCTGGTTCTTCGTTACAGAACTCGGATGCAACTTGTCCTGCAAGGAGACATTGCAGAGCTAGCAGAGGTCCCCTACGAGAATGCCCGCTTGTTGGAGTACGTCTTCTCCAAAGCACAACGGGAGTGGCGAGAAGACAGTGATTGGCCCTGGAATTCCTTCACTGGCTCGTTGATCGTTGCTGGGGGGCCTATTTTCGACGACACAGTGCAGCTGATAAAGAAAGTGAGTATTTGTCCCCTACATACGAGAGAAGTCAACTCACAATCTTCTAGGAAATCGATCAGTCGGGCCCGGATGAGATGGCGACCAGAGATCGCCTTCGAAGGCTATTGACACACATCTTGCAGAAGACAGGCTTGACCCCGAAGTGCCTACGCGTGAAGAAGAGGGTATTAGATGTTGACTCTAAAACCCAAGACAGGATGAGAAAAAAGATCGACCCCACCTACTCGGATGGGCGTGGCAGTTACGCAAACGTCTACAAGGGCTATTTGACAACGATGGTCAAGCGTGATAACAATCACCCGGTCCGGGAGTACACCCATGTAGCATTGAAGTGTCTTCGGCTTCCTCAAGACTTCAGGCACCCCTCTGAGCGAAAGAACTACAAAAAGGCACGTCGTTATAGGGACCGCTTGTTTCTGGTGTGGAGCTGATACAATTCTTGTATTCAGAAAACGATGTTGGAGCTCGTCAGCGCATGGACTTTGAAGCACAAGCATGTTTTACCCTTGCTCGGCGTGTCCTATGACTTCGGTCCGTTGACATTGGTATCACCCTGGATGGCCAACGACAGTGTTATCAAACGACTGCAGGATCTTCAACACACGCGAAGATATTCTGGTGCACTCTATAAAATTAGTCAAAGATGGGTGAGTCATGAAGAGTTGTCGATGGAGAGGCGTTCAACTCAAATGTCGATAGATCGGCGAGATTGCGGATGGGATCGACTACGTTCATCGTGAAGGGATAGTTCACGGAGATCTTCGTGGTGTACGTTACCAAATTTCACCCACAAACGACTTCATCGATCTCATCGTCAATTCAGGTCAATATTCTCGTTGACAAGGATGACCACATCAAGATCGCAGATTTTGGTCTCGCCCTCTTCGCTGAGGGCCATGATGGGAACTACTATTCGCAAAGGGTTGGCCATCCCTTATGGACTGCACCAGAGATAATCGACCCCCATAACCCCATGTTGCGGCTGCGTCCTACGCGCCAGAGTGACATATACTCTTTCGCAATGGTGTGCGTGGAGGTGGGCATCATACTGTAGTTTCATCCTACGAGTCATCTGATCAAGATTCTACCTAGCTCTTTACGGTAGACAAGCCTACAGTTTATCCCGGTGAAAAACGACCAAGACGTCCTCCTATTCCAGATCCCGGACACGAGTGGCTCATGGCGCGCGAGGTATGGAATATCGTCGAGCAGTGTTGGGACGAGAACCCGGAAAAACGACCATCTAGCCACGCACTCAAAGCGAGTTTGAAGAGTATCGATATAGGGACGTAGACCCGTATATAATTAATTTTATGGAATTCGTGGATTATCTATTCGTAACGCTATGTCAGTGCTTGGTGACTAGTAACTGCGTAGGCAGGTACGTCCAATTTCGATTCTGCACCATTTTTTAACCCAACTTAGGAATTGATGAGCCCTTGGCCACGAGTCAATCACTGCTCACCAGTAATGCCATCTTGTGTGAATAGCTCTGGCAGAGTAAGTACTGCTATTTCGCATATCGTAACGAGTACTGAGGTGAGCCTGTCACATCAGGCCCACTACTTAGTCACATCAGTACCCATCTCCCAGCCCGCATGCGCATGTTGAACATGTTCCTATATACTCCGCGTGGCGATTACAAACTCCGAAAGGCGGGTGTCTGAACCCTCAACTTCAAGTCAACAACTGCAATCCCTCTCATTCTCGTCGTTCGAGTGCGGAATGAACGTTCACTGGCAGTCGCGCAATGCCAACCTTGAGGACTTCTGGAACAACCGCTACGACATGTTCAAGGCGCGTGGATATCTTCTGTGCTTTCGGGATTGTCCTGGCTGCGAAGCCATATCTCTAGAGCCTGGCATCGTGTCCTTAGGACAACCGAGCTCACTCCCTGTAAGTCCGTTACGCACAGTCAACTTATTTCTATTGATGTTCGTCCTTGCCAGGATTCCACAACACGGCAGATGGTGGTCGCCACACATGTCTTAGACGGTCGACTTGTGTCAATCAAGAGACTTGAAACGAGACGGTCGGACGAGATATGGAATATTCGAAGACTTCGAGGAGATTACCTGGATGCACTCCCGGCTAACCGCTGCACACGAGTACTCGAGTTGTTTGAAGATGACACGGACCGCACATTTTCGTTTGCAGTCATGCCTTTCTTGCGTGCCATATCACCGGCCGACTTCAGGAATGTGGGCGACGTCGTGGACTTTATAAGTCAGATACTGCTTGTGCGTACGGGGTTTTGAAAACGGGGCGCAGCCGGTTCAGCTGAACTTTGTCATAGGGCATCGCATTCATGCATATACACGATATTGCTCACAGGTGCAGCAAAGTGCTCAAATCTCCTTCGATTCAAAGCCTTACGATACAACATTTGCAGAGACTGCTCGCTTCACAACATTTTGACCGATGCAGACGTTGAGCGTCTCCATCATCTTCATCGACGCGAGGTTGAGAGTGCCCTGCGGCCTATGCGGTATGAAGTGCCGCTATGTTTACCACCAGCGGACCCTACACGCCCGAGTCAATATTATATCAGCAATCTTGCCTTCTCATTTCGGAGGGATCCTTATATCGACGACACACGGGCATCAGGGAGGTACAGTCGCGACCTAGATCCTCCGGAATACTACGGATGCCCGGGAACTCGTTCAAACGGGAGTCCCGGCATGATGACCATGGTTCAAGAGTACGATCCCTTCTATTTGGACGTCTTTCTTGTCGGAAATATGATCCACCGTGAATTTTTAACGGTGCGTCCGTTGAATATGTTAGACTGCAGCTGCTAGTGAAGCTCATACACTGACAGAAGTATTCAAACATCGAGTTCTGCCGAGAATTGGCTGACCTTATGACACAACAGGCACCATTGTTCCGTCCCGACGCTGAGGAGTGTTTCGAAGAGTGGTGCAGTGTCATTCCTCAAATCTCCTCTAGTCGTACTCGCAGACTGCGTCCTCGAGAAGAATCCCGCATACGGAGCCTGGTCTTCGAAGTCTCGAGTCTCAAGTTTTTCATGTGGTCTGCGAAGGCGTGGGCACGAGCTCGTAGTCGACTATTGTCCCTTGGCGGAGCTTCCGAAAGTCGGGGTCCTTTCTGGACTGCCAGTGCTACGTATATTTCTACACCCCAGTGATAGAAAATATACTGATGTACTACGGTTTGGGTCAATACCAGGGCTTGGAATGACATGGAATGCGTCTTCATGATGGGTTTCTATGAACATCAACGGCGGGAAGGAAGGATTATGGTGACGTATACACGGCGATCCAATGCCTGCGGGTGCAATGGACAACCGCATAAGACGGCAATGTTCATTCAAGCACGGCGTAAGCTCGTAGACTACGACCGACAAGACTTCTACGGCTGTGCCCCGAAGGTTGCATCAGTCGGCGTGCGAGCAGCTATGCGAAGATTGAGTAGACGGGCATTGAGATATTGAAAGCAACTTACAGGGTCCCTCGGTCACATCGTCATGTTGGGAGTACTCGGCATCCCGCATCAGCTGAACTCGTGATTCCAGCGTTCGTGTTGTTACCTGCGTGCCAATGATTAAGACCTTTGAAGTTCAAAGGGTGCGCTACGTTATCGTATGATGCAATCCTTTTGCAGCAGGTAGACTTTCTTCATCAACGTGTCGACCTCAGCAAAGAATGCCGCAGTTTCGGATCCTTTCTTGGTAAAGAACATCGCAAGTCGTGACGAGTGAGCTGACTTGGGGATATCATAAATAGTTAACTGCTCTCTGTAGCTATCATGGAGTAGCCGAAGTCTAGGTAGCGGATTGACAGACATAACGGCAATGCACGCAACAATAAAGCTAAACATACCTTCGTAATTCACGCTCAAGATTTGAAGGCCACTACCTTTAATTCAGGCGCAACATTATCCAAATGATATGGTCCCGATCGGTCCATCTCTCCCAAAGCCTCCAACTCCTCCTGTAGCTCTGCCAGATACGTCTTTATCTTGTCCAGCTTCAAGCGAGCTTCAATGTGAGGAATATTCTTGTTTTTAGTCGAGCTGATGACGCCGTAGCCCAAACCAAGTATGCCTAAAGCGAACGCTACTAGCTCTACAATCGGCATAGTGGGCTGGGAGCTAGTGACTGAGGAAGGTTATGCTGTAGAACGCGAGTGAGCAGCAGCCGCAGATGCAGGTTATGAGAGAGCCACTAAGGTGGCCGCCGTCCATTTTTTTACGGTGGTATCGATATGGGTCAGAGAAGCCAGGCGGGTTTCTTAGTGACATCCCACTTACATCAATTTGGCACAGGGTGTTATTGGTCCTTGTGTAAGTAAGATCAGATCGGTGAGCGCTTGAGCGCTCACCACCACACAACACGCAACAACGCAACTCGAACACGAACTTCGTAAGACTATGCCCTCGCACTGCCCTCCTCCTTCAACCCCGCCATGGCATCTTCTAGAGGAGAACCTACGCTTAACGAACTATTTGCAGCTGATGCTAAAGATCGATCCGACTATGAGCTGGCGTGGGTAGCCAAATCCAACTTCCTCTTGAGCAAGGGGTACCTATTGCGCCCCAGATACCTCGACGGTTGGGTACCATCGTGGGAGAGAACCGGGATGAGGCTACAACAGTGCGAAGACTTTCACAGTCTACCTGTGCGATTGTTAATGCCTGCAATGCGGTCTACAGAGGACTGACAGTGTTGATATCTGAGGCCGAACCTCATCGATGCTACTCGTAGTTCTGACGGAAAGCTCGTGTACATCAAGCGAGTATCGACCGACTCGAAAGAAGTGACCATCGCCAAATTGTTTTCAGAGCTGCCATTGAAGGACCACCCCGCCAACCACTGCGTTCCCGTTGTCGATCATTTCCAAGATGATACCAACATGAGGATATCGTACTTAGTTATGCCGTTTCTGCGCTATACCGATGACCCGCCATTCGAGCTTGTTGATGACGTCCTTGATGTCGTGGACCAGCTACTTGAGGTGCGTAAGTGATTGATTACACCTTTTGACGAGTCTTGTAACAGCGGTTATTTTCACGACAGGGGATGGCTTTCATGCACGCAGAGGGTGTAGCACACAGGTGAGCTGATCATCCGAATTATGATTTCCACCAACACTTTTCTTCAGGGATTGCGCCTACAAGAATATCATGATGGACGGAACGTCACTTTACCCCAAAGGCTTCCACCCCGTCCTCACAGACTTCCTGCCTGATGCGCGCACAAAGGCTAAGCCATACTCCAGGTTCACTGCTCCTCGTCCAGTGAGATACTACTTTGTCGATTTCGGAATATCGGAGAGTTTTGCTGTTGACCAGACGTCCCGACTTGTAGTGGGCACTGACGGCTTGGATGCCGAGGTCCCCGAGCTATCCAACGACAAGCCTTACGACCCTTTCAAGGTGGACATATTTATACTTGGCAATTTTTCAAGCAGCAGATCCTTGATGTGAGCATGAAAGCTGGCGCTTGTTGAATATGTGCTAATACAATACAGAGATATGCCAACGTCGAATTCTTGGCCTCGTTCGTTGAAAGCATGACAGCTCTGGACCCCGAGAGACGCCCGGATGCTGCGGTGGTCTTGCAGCAGTGGCAACGTGCGCAGGCGGACGTCACTTTGCAGCAGCGAACATTATATCTGCAGGAGCCAAATGAACACACGGGAGGGGCCGGGTTCTTTTTGCTGCCTTTCCTTAACGCAGGTCCTGTCCTGTTGATCAAGGGCATGTTTTCGAATGCTCGATGGACTCGAGCGTTGCGCCAGTAGAGAGCTAGGAGTTCGCTTCATGCTTCGTGCTCCACGATACCCGTACGTGTCATTGTCTCCCAGATTTGCACTGTGCCCAATTTGTATCTACCTCATACTTAACTTAAGACAGTCGACATCAGCGACGAATGCGGCTGACGTGTGATAGGAATTTGCTTAGCAATTTTGTGCTTGCAAAGAAATCTTCACAAGGTTTACCACAGCTACGCATGACTTTGTGGTCCCGGAAACCTGTAACATACCACTCTTCAGACGGTCAAGGTCACTCGTTCGTTGGATGGCAGGACTCAGGCTTGGTAGTCGCTTTGAAGGAGTGAGTCGGTCCAGACATACAGAAAGTAACGTCATCTTACCCACTCTTGCCACAATAGTTGCGGCGATATGCATGACCTTCTGCTATATAAAGTAGATAAAGAATGAACCGATGAAGCGGCAGAGTCATTTTTAGAGCAAGTCGATGCCTTCGTGAGGCAGGTGAACAGACTTGACGAAGCCATACAGCTATGTAGCATGTGTTACTGGTTCTCTATTAGCTTTCCCAGCTGATCAATCTCGCATAGCAATCATCCCGGGGTACCAGCCGCGTACTGCAAGCAATCAAAGCACGACTTACTGAGAGCGAGCGAGGCGCCTGGCGCGCATCTGTGCGTAAACCTTGCAATTTCTCATCTGCCTCTTTATTGAAATGCAAGACAGCCGTCTCATACATATAGCGGCCAGCGATTCAGCCGCTCTGCTTTTATGTGAAGGTATTGAACCCAGGGACATTTGATTTCTCTGAAGCCTCATCATTGACACATCGAGTTTATCATATCGAGGACTATCTTCTAACAGCGATTTTGTATCGAACACAACGCTCCTTTTACCACTGTAATTACTCACCAGTTCACCTCCTGTGATGCATAATTGCTGTCAGCCTCAACAGCAGGAGTTGACCTTCAAACCGCTGAGCTACCAAGTCTGTCATGGTTGTGCGGGCGTAAGTAAACCAATTTGTTGACTGAAAACCTCCACCAAAAACCAAGCTCGCTTGGTCACGGTGATTCTATGTGCAGCCTCGCACTGATCATTCGCTCAAGTAATTGGCTGACGACAACTGGTGCTGAGTAGTCCTGATATTTCGCAGAAATCAAATCACAATCTCATCTAGTGTGTGGTGTTGGCTACTGTACAAATTAAAAACACGGGGGCAGGGTATGAGATGATAGTGCAGATGAATGCGTGAAACTGAAACAAAAGGGTACGGATACTGGTGTTTATAAGCTAGGAAATGCAAGCGGACGTGTCGCTTGGAGCGAAACGACGCTGCGTGGTACAAGCTCGCAATCAATCCGAGCTACGGTGAGACCAGCTCGTTGGTATGGGCATCGCGATGCGAGGTTCTACATGACTTGCATGAGGTTTCACAAGCTCGTGAAATTGCAAGTTCCGCGGAGCAGGAGGCTCGAGAAGTACATGATCCTTCGAGTGCCAAATTGCCGGGTTCGAAGAACTACCATCTCCGCCCGTCTCATCGTCCGCGCCGCCAGGACTGTAAACAGCTGGGTCGGGTGGCGAGCAGGTGTAAGACTCTGACAAGCTGGAGCACGACGATCTGCTGGAGAGAGTTCGTCCGCTGTCAGTCACGAGGGAAGGTGTCCGAGACGATATGGGCCACGGGGACCACGTTGGTGCCGGTAAGCTACTGAGCTTTGGCAAAGTGTTTCCACCAAATGTTGGAGGCGGGGAAGAAGGCATGAGCATACTGGGGTCTAGGGGCTCTGGGGAGGAAGTAAAACGACGCAAATCGTCTTGCGAAGAAAAGAAGACGTGCGCTGGTGGGGGCGACTGGAGCACAGCTTGATAGGGCTCATCAACTGGAGGAGAGACGTAGATGGGAGAGTATCCGGGACGATGTCTGTTGTCTAGCGGTAAATACAGCGTAGACCGCTCTGGTGTCTTCATCTGTGATTGAAGTGGCAGAAATTGGCTTGAACCGTTATTGGATAGGCCGTCTGCAGCTGCCATCAGCTCTGGAGCTCGAAAATCGGTATGAAAGAGCTCACGGTTCGCAAGGAGCATGGTTTGTCCTTGGTATATGCGGATTGTCAGAGTCTCATGTAGCTTCTTCCGTAGCACTTTGAGTTTGTCGTCGCAGGTCGCGATGCGCTTTTGGTTCGCCTTTGAAGCAGCCGAAATCATGGCTCGCGCTGGAAAATGACTCAATTCCCCAGTCAGAAGCCAAGAAAACATGGGGACTGCTCACTTGCAATCGAGTGCTTGATGTGAGCATCAAAGGCAGCGGCACTCTGAACAACTAGCTTGGCGATCTCTAGTAGAACGTCCGTTGCTCCGGGTATTGCCTTTAGATCCTTGCACTCTTTCGCATATGCCAACGTCTCTTGGAGCTCCTGTGCAAGACTTCTGGCTTGATCATCCAGCTCGCGCTCGTTCTTGAATGCCTGAATCAAGTATATATCCAGCTAAAAGTAGTAGACCAATTCAACGACGTACTTTGTAGACAGACCCGAGCACCATCCATGCCACCTTGCACATCGGGTGTATCTGCGAGATATCTGAGCAGAATGAAATGGGCATATACTAGACACACACACCTCGGCCAACCCGTCGACAATAGTCACCACCTGGTCTATATTCTCCACCGCGAACCCAATGAGGCTCATAGCTCTACTCGATTTGGTAGAGGTGCTGCGGCTGACGTTCCTCTGCAACTTTTCCTGGGCGTGATCGAGAAGGGAATCCTGACAGAATGTTGGCTCAAGTTGGAGCTGGACAGAGAGTTCGAGATTGTCCTCTCTGGAGTACCAATGACTTTGTAGTTTGTGAGATGCGGTAGCTTTCAATGATACAGCTTGAGGATCGGAGCAGCATAATGACGTAAGCATGTACATACGACTTGTGAGCACAGCCTGCAGCTCCATTTCCACCTCTCCGCAGCAGTGATTGTTATTCCCAACTTTAGCGAGAACGACGTGCTCTCTGTAGACCGTAAACTTGATAGTTGAAGACGCCCGAACCATCCTAGTAAGGTCATAGGGTCAGTCGCCTTCCCACTTTTCAGATCGTCGAGCGTACATCTTCAACGGTGGTGAAAAGGTCCACGTGGGAGCCAGTGTATCTGTACTATGCGGCGTTTCGACTTGTTGCTCGCCATCGACGGATATCGTGACGAATGTATGCACAGGTCGCTGGATGAAGCGTTCCCGGATACCAATTAGTTCAAGCCCTGTTGTAACAAAGATCAGCGCCGCCCAGAAGCACAGAGCTCGTAGAGATTATCGCACCCCGGACAAAAGCGATAAGCTCTCTCTCTTGGATACTGCCGGGCCTAAGTAAGTCCTATTAGTGTGGTCTAAGCAATGAGGGAGATGCGCGTACTAACATCACGACGAGAAACAGGGTGAGCAAAACGGCAAAGTTCGAGGGGCGGGCAATCCTCGCATGAGGTGGCGGCGTAGATTTGAGCATCTCTCACACAAACGACATGTCCGGACAACGTGTGCCTTTGCCACGCTTTGAACGCGCGGCAGGACCCTTGTAGGACGTGGCGAGGTGCGTGCCCAGATAAGGTCCTTCCATTGTGTCTGTCGGACATCTTGCAGGTTACGTAGAAGAATCTGAAGACGTGACTTCGTCGGAACTCGTCAAGTGCCGGCAACGAGGACTTCGTATACGCCTGCTGCTCAGAGCTGCAGGTAGTCATTTCCGCAAACTCCATGGGTGCCTGGTGGTTGCGTAGATTCATCCATAGCTTTATCTATGACAGAAATTAATTATGGGAATGCAAAAGAGAACAGTGGTATTATACGGTGCTTACTATGCGCTGCTGGCAACCACCTTCAATGCTGAGTCGTCGAGAACAAAGACGCTCGTTCATGACTTTCAGCGTCAATACTGATTCAAACCTACCGTAAGTAGCGAGCTCATTCCGCCAATAACGGGACCGACTTTTCTTCTCGACTTGATTGTCACGAATGCAGCCAGGTAGGATGTAGCAATTGAAACCAATTGTGGTGAATTGTGTGAGTGAACAAGTGACAAAAGCAAACAATGGAACTTCCGGCTGCCTGCACTAGCACGGAGTCTGCCATACAAGCCTTTGACGCAAACTTCTTCGCCAGTGGACGTAGACCTGAAAGCACGGTGAACCGACAGCCGTCAGCGCTGACAAGATAAAACGAGCTCACTGGTACTATTCATAGGAGATCAGTGCCAGACACTAAGAATACATTATTTTTGGTTCCCCGACGAATGAGCGTAGGTGAGCAAGGTCCGATATACACCTGTAGGACATGCTCCATGTCCGTCGAAGCTAAGTTATAATACATTCGCAGTCCCGACGGCCCTATTGCTTGGGTGCCGCAGATGCTCTCTGCCCCTCGCTCTTGAAAGTTTGCAAAGCATCCCACGCCTTGCCAGACGTGACGCTCTCTAGCGCCAATTGTACGCCGTGCTTGTAGTCCTGGGCTCTGCCAGCGACGACAAGCAATGCTGAAGCATTCATCAGAACGAAGTCCAGCACTGGCTTCAACCTCTCCGGCATCTGTTCGCCTGAAGTCAACAGCTTCCGGAAGGTTTCTGCGTTCTCCTCTGGTGGGCCACCTGCGACTTGAGAAAGCGGATGAGGAGACAGTCCGAAATCTGCCGGGCTGATCGATCCCTCGTTGATATTCCCGTCTTTCAGCTCCCAGACGTGCGTTCGTCCGGCGCAACTGATCTCATCCAAACGCTCCTCGCCGCAGACAACCAGGGCGCGCTTTACGCCGCCCTGTCGTATGCTTTCGGCGTATGTCTTGCCAAGCTCAGGAATCGCTACGCCGACCACCATGCCTTGCGGGAACGCAGGGTTAATCAAAGGTCCTAGGACGTTGAACATGGTGCGGAAGGGGAGGGCTTTGCGATACGGAGCAATCATTGCCAATGCTGGGTGGTAGTGCGGTGCGAGAATGAAGGTGAAGGGTATCCGCGCAATGGGCATTGCAACATCTGGAGACGGCGCAGCGAAAACACAGCCTAAAGACTGCAGCAGGTCTGCTGAACCTGAAGACGATGTAGACGCTCTGCTACCGTGCTAAGTGGTCATGCGTTATTTTGTCAGATCCCATACTCAGCAGAAACAATGTCGTTACCCACCTTAATCACTCGCGCGCCAGCACCAGCTGCGACCACTGCAGCGGTAGTGCTCACATTGAAAGTGTCATGCCCATCACCGCCTGTGCCTACGATGTCCACTACA
This sequence comes from Cytidiella melzeri, assembly GCA_022592445.1. NCBI lineage: Eukaryota > Fungi > Basidiomycota > Agaricomycetes > Polyporales > Irpicaceae > Cytidiella > Cytidiella melzeri. The sequence goes on along the minus strand of JABYQR010000039.1, from coordinate 70,535 downwards.
AAATCTTCTTCCGCATCCTGTACAGCTGCCTTCAATGCTCGTTGCCTCAGCACATCCGCTGCCGCCGCCAGCGAGTCCGGCCTTCGTTCAACGCGATAGACATGCAGGGCCGTGAGGAAAGCACCGATTTGAACTGGCTGCACCGCGTCAGGAGTGAAGAGGTGGTCGAGGGCACTTCGGAGATCATCAGGAGTGAAATACTCTGGGGTTTTCACGAGCTTGCTGAGCAATGGCTTGAAGGTCTCAGGAGTGAGTGCGTGGGACATGGCGGTCAGGAAGAGACCGATGTGACTACAGTCGAGCATCATCATCAAGTGTACAGTCGTCCTTCAGCAGTGCGTGTAACGAGAACTTTGCATTGCAATTGGCCGACATCGTTATTGTTGCCTGTGCCCGTTGAATACGCCTGAAACTCTTCGAGCTCTCAGATCCAAGTCCTTTGCGAAACGGTTGTGAGTGTTGATAATTATAAGCCAGTCTAGTGTATTCCAGATTTATCGGAGTTTAGATATTACTTAACGAGATACCGTGAGTTTGAAAGCAATCATGTAACTCAATTTCTCGAAAGGGCGACTTGTGCAACTCTCGCTTTGCTCGTTAACGACGAGTCGGTCGAGGCCAACAGCATGATAAGATTCATCCTAGTCCAGGTGAAAATGTCTTCTGCCTTTGTGCGTGCAGGGAACCTGAACCAGTGTTTGCAGAATCGTCAGGGAAAGACGAGGCTCTCTAAGTGGTATGTTCCTTATGACGACGACGAGAAGGTCAGCAAGACACTCATCACCGGTAGTGAAGAGAGACCCTAAGAAGGGATAGGACAGGTACGCTTGCGAGGAGAAGTGCACAGGCTTGTAGCCCCCCGCGATCAGAAATATCAGTCGAATTTTGTCGAGGTATCTATCTGAACTATTGGTATTGACAATGGCTTATGACGGTACCTAGTTCCGTAACCACAAACTCGTCTACAGACGTTACGCTGGTCTCTTTTTCTGCATTTGCGTCGATGCGAATGACAATGAGCTGGCTTATTTAGAGGCTATTCATTTGTTTGTGGAGGTTTTGGGTACGTCACTGCTGCACATCACCATACCGTTTATCTTCTAACGCTCTTGTAGACTCATTCTTCGACAACGTCTGCGAGTTGGATCTTGTATTCAACTTTTATAAGGTGCGCTGAATGATTCAAGTCGATGGCTTTGGACCTTTGGGCTTTTGAGCTCACTCGGCACTATTGTGGCCTCATCTGGGGTTAATTTCCAATCTTCCTTGCGGTGCGCCTGATTTGGACTCTTCTACCTTTAGGTTTACGCCATCCTGGATGAAGTGTTTCTCGCCGGAGAAATTGAGGAGACAAGCAAAGATGTGGTGCTGTCGCGACTGGAAGAGTTGGAGAAACTGGAGTAGTTGCTCATGTCCACAGTTGTCACAGGTATGCTTGATGTTATGTGACGTGGGCGTTCCTCATAGAACAGGCATGTCTACTGACTCCGATGAAAGTTCTCAGGAAATATATCGATGAGACAATTGATTTACCACTGGTCTGGACCGAGGCGTGAGTGAGTTCTAACGTTAGAGACTGGATCAGCTTCCAATGTCGGCCGCAATTGTGTCTTCCCTTCGGCCCCGCAGTGGATATTCGCCAACTACACTACGACGCTTCACGAGATTCTCCATTCGTCTATAATCTCTCACTCTCGGAGCAATCCGGGGTCGATGTTAGGTCTTCTTGCTCCGTAAGTCAAGTACCCTTGACTTACCGTTTACGTACATGCCTTGCTACCATGGGGCACCGTCAAGTCAAATTCGTCGTCAAAATCACCAGCAACTCGAGTAATTCATGGTGATATCTCTGCTCGGAGCCTTTCGCTGTCGATTCGTGCGTGCTTTGCCAGAAAACATTAGCCACACGACGACACACCTTGTACGGTGCGTTTAGAATCTCTTCCTAATTATTGTTCTGGCCACTTGTTGCTAACCGCGGGATGGTTGCCGTGGCAGTGGTAACAGTCAAACCCGCTACCTTTACTGGCCAAAGAAGGGAATAAGCTCGTGCCTTGAAGTTCACATGGCATCCATGCGAAACGTACGCGCGCGACCTTGTTCGCATGTAGGTGAGTCCTGCGTCCGTCGTCGCACGGGCTCCTCGGGTAGTGTCCCTTCAACACTGAAAGTCCAGCCCATACTCGGTGTACTCGGAAATCTGCCTGGCAATGTCGGGCATTTGTGCTTGATATTGGCCTGCAATGCAACGTACGGAATCTCTTTATATAAAGACGGCACATCCGATGTCCAGCCAGGTGGCAATAAACATCCTTGCCGTTGGTCGACTCTGGTGAAGTCTAGAATTCAGTCCAGTGACTTGCAGCTTTAGACACGACTCAATCGGTCTCAAATTTCCCTCAGGAGGCGGAAGGAAGGTACGGCAGATTTTGACACCGTTGATAATGGCACTTCTTTCTCACCGGGTGGTAGCCTAGTGGCATATCGGTACTACAAAAGAAGACAGGCTCCTTCTCTATAACGCCACCGGTATGTCACACATTTAGTTTGATACTGTTCGCTCACATTGCCAATGAGAAACAGATCGGTTTGGCTTGTCGACGCGAGGGGACTGCTGGCAAACAGTCGAAGGCGCCAATAGTCAGTAAGTTCTGTGTATGAGGAGAGAGACGGAAAGGGCTGTTTGTCATCAGCCGATAAAGATACGAGAGCAGCCCGGCGTTGGACCCTTTTGATTTTGTCGTTCCCGGGTACGTCATCTTTGATTTGGATATTTGCACAGCAGAATTGACTATGTTTCTCCAGCTTTTGCCCGCTCCATACGACTCGTTGTTGCAGTACACATTCCCGGATCACAGGTCTGTTTTAGGAGTTCTTCCCGAACCCCATATCCACAGAAGGCCTTTAACAATGTTCTCTACTCTAGGACTTACGCTTGCGCGCCATCTACACCTCGCATGGAATTCTCGCAGGAGGTTTACCACCTTATCGTCAAGCACGTTGGCACTCGCTCAGATCTTCTCTCCCTCTGCGTGGTCTCGAAGCGCTTTCAAAAGGAAGCGGAGAGAGCCTTGTACAATACTCTCCAACTACGAGGCAAAACGCGCACGGTCTCGATCTGCGACGTCCTCAGCTATACACCTCGCCTTGCGTTTTTGGTGGAGGCTCTCTCCATCTTTGTCGACAGCGGGAATGAACACCAGGACGACGAAGCTAGTGGTGGTAGCGAGACGTGCAGCGAGTCTAGCTATTCTGACGAGTTTTGGAGCAAAGTTGCAGCAGCTCTTCGGCAGACGGTTAAGATGCGTTTCTTCAGCGTATACTTGGAGCGCGTGGAAGACACCTCACTTTCGTGGATTTTAGATGGCTGTACGTTCCAGCTGCACACCTTTCATTCCGACTTCGAGTGGGATAGTCATCTGGAGACATTCCTTGACTCTCAGATTGTTCTCAGGGATCTGTACGTTGCAGATTACCGAAACTTGGGGAGTTCAGATACCTCCCATGTCGCAATGGACAATACGCGGCCATCGTTACCCGCACTGTCGGTCTTAGAGTGCACCTTTTGCGAGGCTGCGGTAGCTCTGGTTCCTGGTCGCCCCGTTCTCCGTTTGAAAACATGCTTTTCAAAGACAAAAGCGGAGGAAAAGCGAGCCGAGCTTCGCGAGTTGCTGGCCAATTTGAGGCACTCCCAGAAGCCTTTACGAGCTTTAGACCTTGCCGATGAATCATACCGGTCGAATTTTACGCTGGAATTGATAACGTCGATCGACAGGACGTTCTCCGGCAGATGCGAGCTGCGATACCTAGGCACACTGGTCTTCCCCGTTGACGCCAAGGAGGTAAGTCATCTTCGACGTGCAATTCACATGTAGACAGGAGGAGTGAACTCATAATTCCCGTACCACCAGCGCGTGGACTTCTACTCTCGCCTCATGCGTCTTCCACGCTTGAGATGCGTTGAGCTGGAAGTCACGGAATGGGATCCACCGCCAATGACATCTGCCGCTTTACGTGCTCTGACGTATGAGCTGCGGATATATTGCCCGCGCATAGATCGAGTTGTCTACGTTCACGACTTTGACCGTGTTGTCATGAAAGTTGTGGACAGCATTTGTACGCTGGATAGCGAAGCCGTGGCGGAAAACTTCTGGCGAGAAATATAATCTACAGTGAGTACTCTGCCATACATGCTCATCGATTGCATTGACTACATTTGGACCCTAGATGATTCTACCGTAATTCTCCTCTGTTTTACTGTATCGATAGCCTTCCACTGTTTGAACGCTTCTCCAACCTGCACGAGGACTCTCCGCAATATACCTCTAACTTAGGGATGAGTTCATGCGTTTCGGATTCTGTGTTGATTTACCGGCTCCTATGTTATTTGTACATGTGAGTAATCTTCTCGAATACAAGTGGTAGTCCGCTCAAGCCCTACTCGTGTTTGATAGAATCAGGTCGCGTGTCCGAAATCCTACCGATTTATCGTCATATCGATTGTACAACGCAATCTACCACTGCACATCTTTTCTCCGTGATTACGACGTGTATCGCCTCTTCAATCACCTCTCTGAACTTGGCTACTTCGCTGACCTTGCTTGCCCAGGCTCCCCCAGCGGCAGCGGCGATTTGCGCATAGTCTGGCATGTCGGGACCGAATCCAACGGAGAGCCTCTCTCCGTTGGCCTTGCTTCCCATCCCAGCAGGGTAGATGCCTAGCATCGATTTCTTCGGTGACTATAATGACGGAGCCGGTTAGTAAGTGTCACCGGCTCCGCAGTCAATACTCACAGCCCATCCTCCATTATTCAATACAATTGTCAGATACGGCTGCTTGCGAGCAGCCCGCTAAGTATAGAAGATCCGTTGCACTGCATGACACGTACCGTGTTGTATTTTCTAGCCATCCAGTATGCGCTACTGGGGACACAGAACATGAACGTCCCGTCGCCAACAACGGCAACTAAGAGGTCATGGCCTGTGTTCGTGCTTTTGTTCCCCAAGTAAGCACCGACGGCTGCGCCCAACGCCCAGCCCAAGCTTGTACCTCCAGATGTGATCATACTGCCTGGTACGTTTGGCCTGATATGGTTGTACACCTCGTGGTAGCTACTGATAGCTTCGTTCAGCCAAAGGGTCCGCTCTCCGTGGCTCGGAGTCTTCTCCACTACTGCTTGCCGAAGTGTGGCCAGAACATGGGCGACGTCTGCCACATCTCCAACCGCACGCGATCTTTCCACTTCCTTCAGGCCAGCGATAAACTCGTCGTGGCGCAATTTCAGCTGTTTTGCGCGGGCTGCAATTGCAGGCGCGTCCAGCACAACGCCCGGCTGTTTAGCAGCCTCCAACAGTTGGCCCAAGGCAACCTCTGAATCGGCTCTGCAGAGAAGTTCTGCGTCCACGTGAGACCAGCCATACGATTGCTTCAGGGGATCGGGGTCTATGACAAAGACCCGTGATCCTTTCTGCGGAGCGTTATCCCATGCGTCGATCCAAGGGATGTCTGTGTCAATAATGAGGATGGTGTCTGCTTCGTCTAGGAGAGGAATCTTTCCGCCAAAGTTGTTGCCGAGAAAGCTGGGATGTGAGTAGGGAATGCACACGGAACTTCCGCAGGACATGAACACGGCTGCAGCGAACTTGTCGCATAGCTCAACAAGTGGCGCCACGGTACGTGTGTTTCTTCCCGAATGAGCCACTATCACCAAGGGGAACCTTGCAGATGACAAAGCATCGATGATTGTCTTCGCAGCTGCAAGGTGTCAGCAAAGATGACGGTAGTAGAGTTGGGGCTCAGACTGTACCTGTGGAAGATAGACCTTCTGGTGAAATTGGTGGCCATCTGCTCAGGTCGATGGTTTCTTCTGCGGTTGAAGGCTCTATCTCCTCTTCCAAGGTTTCCCTGCGAGCAGATATATAGACAGGTCCCTTTGGGCCGCTGTTCGCACTGTCGTGCAAAGCGAAGCGTGAGTGTTGCTCTTGCATCTAAGGGAGATTCTGACGTACAACTGGAGAGCACGTAGAGTTGTTTTCGCTACCGACTTGCCGCTCATGATTTGCGTGCTAAACCGCATATACTGGCGAACAATTGCTGTCTGATCGGGTACATCTAAGGCCGTCGAAATTCAGCTGAGTCTAGGAGGATTGTCTCGAGGGATACACTGTGTTACCTTGAACCCACATTGGCCATTCGTTTTTCGACCCTTTGTGTTCGCCTTGTGCTGAGAAAGGGGCTAGTCCGGAGAAGATTATTACAGGAGCGCGGCCACGGTCGACATTGTGCACAGCTCCTCCTAGTGCCTTTGAATTGTTGTGACTTCAATGCATGCTCGAATTGTGGGAATTCCCAAGCACTGTACCTGCGTGCCTACATCTACGTGTACGATCACAAGCGAGGATGTCCCTGTGACCTGCGTGAATGCTTGAGCAGCACTGAGACCGACCATCTCGTTGGGACAGGTCACGATCTGAATTGTAGTATGCCCGTCTTCGACCCTCTGTCTTTCGAGCTCTTCCAGTATCGCAGGGTGATCATTGCCCCAGTTGACGAACGCATGAGTGACTCCAGCTCGCGCCAGAGTGTTCAAGAACAGAGAAGCTGTGGTTTGCATGATTAAACTTGAAGATGAAGTCCAGTGCAACCCCGCCGAAAGGAAGGATTGTACAGACGACCGCAAAAATGAAACATTCGCTCTCAAACGACATGGTGGGAAAGACCGATACCACGGGGTTGAGGTCAGCTGGAGCGTTCGTTCTACCAGACCTGCCTAATCCGGAGCAAAATATCACATCACCGGTCTGCTGCACGACTCAAGTCCTTCGTGCACTTTCACACTCACGGCCACGTCAATATATTGCATGAGGAGCATACCTGCACCCGTACTACATACAAGTTAAACGTTTACGGTAACGTTGAAGTTATGTATCAACAAGTCAGCCGAGCCGACGAAGGCTTCCGTGCCAGTTTGTATCGCTTGGATGTACTGAGAAAGAAGCTTAGCTGCGGTTGAGACAAACTTAGAATAGAGTAGGCGTACCTGTGACGACGCCACACCCTGGCTCTGCACAAGATATTCTGCGGAACGGGTTATCTTAACAATGCGGCAAGGTTGGAGCGAGCGTAGACTCACGGAAAAAGGCGTTGAGGTCTGCGTTGAAGTCTGTAATGTCCCCACTGGCGCTGACGAAGGATAGGACCTGCCAATTCGCGTTGGGGCCCTTCCACAAGTTCCACGTGTGGCCGGCAATGTTCAAGCCGCTGAGGATTTGGGAGCCGACAGGTTGGATACTTCCAGCGGGAAGTTAGTAGCAGTTGGATGATGAGAGTTATGCACTTACCCGCCAAGGCCAGAGAGCCATATCATGCTGCGAAGGAGTAAATATGAGTAGACTGTGTCATTTCCTTGGAATAGAAAACCTACATTTCATAAGAAGAAGCTGACGTAGCAGGGCTACCTGACTGGGCTTTGCCAAACCAGATATCGTACCTACAGAAGATTATGGCCCAAAGCAGTAAACAAACAACAGATGGACTTACGAGACATCTGCACGAAGGCCCTGAGACTGTGTAAGGTAGGTCCACTGCCAGGAGGTTGGGGCAGTTGTGACTGCCGACAGCTGTGATGGGCAAAATCAGCTTCGTAGCATTATGTATGCAGTGTATGAACACAACACACCTGCATACCCATAGCGGTGTTCTGAAGAACATTCGCATCTAGGAAAATTAGGATAGGTATTGCTATCTGCTATCAACATATATCAACGCACAGCTCTTAACGTTATTGGGGCCGTTAGCCCAGGTCCAATTGGTTGCCCATGACACGCTATCACCATTGATGCTAAGCAGAGTTGAATTTTGGCCTCCAACGCCAGCAGCTGTAAAAGCACGCATTATATGAGCGAGTTACATACCGCACAATTTGGGACTACAGACGTACATTCTCCCCAGAGGTTCTGGCAAAGGGTGAAAGCTCCAGCAGGCATACAGTCAAATTGACCCGCGATGGTCTGCCCATGGCAAACGGTAGTCGCCAATGAGGCTAGGGCGAGAGTGATGAATGAAAAAATCATGTCAGGAAATATTCCACGAGATGGGTTGACTTGAACTATCTTCAGGACCTGTCGTCTTATAAGATATTGCCACAGACGTCGTATATATCCACTCAGCTACAACCTCGGATGTAGGCCGGTGGAGCAAGACAGTTGCTCACATTCAGAACCGAGGGATAGTTGATTTGACTCAGATGCACGAGAGTAATGGATGCGCGAAGAAGTTAGAGCACGAGGCGATGTTACTACCGAGCTGTATTCCGAAACCTAATGCTTCAATCGTTATGTTCAGCGAATGAACCCGACGTACAACCGATAAAGTGCACAAACTTACTCATAACTTAACACTGCTGTACAGGATTATGCTGCCGCTGCACTCCGTCGGCAAATTGGTGGTGTGCGCTGTATAGTATAGAACCTACGCCGCGTATACATCGCGTATGACCACCTTCTCAAAGTGCTTGAAGCCCCAAACTATATGGGAACTAACATTATGTAGTAGCATTTGGTTCGCTGGCATGATCCCTAACGTTCGAAGAGTCGGTGTAAGCAGCTAGTCAATGACAATCCGGGCATGACATTTCTTCCTTGATGCAGCTGCGCTAACGGCTTGAGTTGACTAGACTCTGTGCCAGATTGAACGTTGAATGAGCAATCAGGGCTCGAACTAGTTCAACCTGTGAAACTGCTATGACAGAGTGTCAGCCGGATGTACTACTCGACTTGCTCAGAAAATGGCACGAATCTCACCTTCAAGCCAAGCATGAGATGCTTATACTGAGTAACACTTCTCACATAACTGCCAAGAAAGAGCCATGTACAAGCAGACTCGAGCCGTAGAGTTACAACGGTCGTTGTGCAGGTCCAAGTGCGATTCGGGCGATGCCGACTCAGAGTGTGCAAGACCCATTGGCAGCGACTTCACAATTTCCAGCTCTTCCCTGTACACGACCCTCACGTTCTCAACGCCTCAATTTTCTATCTGTTTACCACCACTGTATATTTTAGCCAACTATTCTTGTATCCCTTCACGCTTCATCATGTCGGACGCTCGCCTTCGTCGCGTGAACAAGGAAATCGCAGGTAAGCGCATTCCGCTCGTCGGGATCTGCAAGGCCACTCGGGACTCACACTTCAACTCTGCAGACTGCAAGAATGACAAGTCATCCAACATAACAATAAACCTCATCGATAACTCGCCCTATCATCTGAAGGGGTCGTTCAGTGGTCCTGACGGCACGCCTTACGAGGGTGGCCACTTCGAGGTGGTAAGCTATATAATCCCCTTCATTACGTTGCATGGCGTATTCATGTTATGACCCAGGACATCGTAATCCCAGACTCGTATCCCTTCCAGCCTGTCAAGATGAAATTTCTCACAAAGATCTACCACCCCAACGTCTCCTCTGCGTCTGGCGCGATCTGCCTAGACATCCTCAAAGACGCCTGGTCTCCTGTTCTCACTCTGAAATCCACCTTGATCTCCCTGCAATCATTGTTATGCTCACCGGAACCGAATGACCCTCAAGACGCAGAAGTGGCCAAGCATTACCTGACAAGCAAGGGCAGTTTCGAGGAGACTGCTCGATATTGGACCAAGGTGTACGCAGGTGGGCCAGGGAAGGTAGGGGTACCAGGGCAGAAGCAGGATGAGATTGCGATGGCTGGATTGGAAAGGGCGCATGTCGATCAGTTTGAGTCGCTTGGCTTTGAACGTAGTAAAGTGGTATGTTTTGCAGCTTTCTTGACTGCGCACAAACTCACGGTGGTACACAGATTGACGCCTTGCGAAGATTAAACTACAGGGGTGCCAATGTTGCTAAGATCAACGATGATAGGGTGGTAGAAGAGCTTTTGAAGTAGAAATTCTCAATCCGTGCTCTCCTATCGTGCGAGTCTGCTACATCGCAACTGGAGTCCTGCAAGATGGGGAAACCCCCCAGTGATAACCATCCCATCTTGAATTCTAACTCCCGAAAGGTACACATATGGAGATTTAAGGACATAAGGATTGTGTCTTGGGCCGCTTAACGCTCTGACATTGTGGCGAGATAATCGGATAGCTACGATACGGCCTCCATGAGAAAAGCAGTTCTCAGTTTGACAGTAGTGACACACAAACGCACCTTTAACGCGCCCGCGCGGATAGACTCTGCAGCATTCTGAACATCGGGATTTGCGAGGATACGAGAAACAGCGTCCCGCGCAGTCATCTCCAGGTTCGAAAGCGTGCCGTCAGCGAGGACACCCTCGCCACCACCCGGTAACCCTTGCGTCTCGTCCTCTTCACGACCAAAGTATTGGTTAGAAGAGATGGAGGTAGCTCCTGTGAATGACTGTAGTCTCGTTTGCGCTTCACTGACCGCAGCAGGGTCGTATGAGTTTCTACCAAAGTACATGTCAGATGAAATGGCCTTTTGGTTGCCGAACTTCTCGCGAGCGGTCGTCGGGGCATCCACATCGGCAGAGCTACATAGTCATGTATAAATGTCACAATCGGAAGTCAGTTTTGGTGACACATACCTGGCTCTAGCAGTAGGTGCTGCAGGCAGAGCGCCAAACCCAAGCCTCTTCATGCCCATGCCTAAACGCTCCATATCATTGGCGTTGCCCAACGGCTTCGCCTGTGCCGGTGCCACAGCAGCCTTTCCGTTTGAAGACGAAGCTTGTGCACGAGATGAAAGGGATATCTTTGCGTCTTCGGCAGCCTTCTTCGCCTTCTCCTCCTCCTCTAGACGTTCCCGCTCTCTATCATACCCAAGCTGTTTGATTCTCTCCGCATCTTCCGCTGCTTTGCGCTCAGCCTCGGCAAAGTCGATGGGCGCAGCGGTCTTCTTCGCTCCCAGACCACCTAGTCTCGATTTCTTCGGCGCAGCACTCGCAGAGCCGGCTGATGCAGACGCCACAGACGAAGAGTTGAGTCGGGAGGCACCAAGCTTCGATCCAGGTCTCGAGCCAGGAGTTGTGTTAGAGCGTAGTGATGAGGAACTGATCGTGCGCGGTCCCGTAGTAGCAGACGCGGGACGACCGATAACAGGTACGCTGGTGGGAGTAGATGGCGCTGAACTGGCTGGTTTTGCGGCTGGTTTGTCCCACGAAGAGAAAAAGTCGTCGTCATTTGCAGCGGGACTGGCTGTAGCAGGAGCTGTTGTGTCCATGCCTTCCAAGAAAATACGCGTCGGGTACCTGCAAGAACGTGAGCTATTTGTCTCTGGGATAGCTAATGGGCGCATACGTGGCTGCATCATCCTTTACACGCTTCGCAAGTTCTTCCTTGTATAGTTCAGCAACTCGACTGGAATACTTTTTCTTGGTGTCGGAATCAGCAAGCAGAGTCGACCCGCCATGCTTTGTAAAGAAGTCCCTCGCAGACGCATTTCCTCCGACTTTCATAGTTCGTAGCTGATGTAGCTGCCAACTGTCCAAGTTGGTTGATCTACAACCGATATGAGGCCAAGTCAAGGTCGACGGTCGTACTGCGAAAGACGCACCGCACGAAGGAAATGTGCACGCCCATGTTACGGTGGTTGCTGGAGCACTCGAGGCAAATATAGACACCGAAAGTAACACTCGACCATGTCGGGTTCCTTGCTTGACAATCAAAGCACATCTGCATCTTACTTCAGAACGTCCGAGCTGCAGTAGTGCAGAGCAGGACGTACCTTGTTCGCCTTTTGTCCCATCAGGACTTTGAAGACTTGCTCAGTCTCCGCCTTGGTTGGGTCTGCCATGTCTGCGAGAATAGTTTCGGGGGCTGTAGGTAGAAATCGGTTATGGACGATGGTGAGCGGTGCAGTGGTGGCAACTTTGAGATTTGGCATCTTGTTACGGGTCACATTAGACACGTATTGGCGTTACATTGTCACAACTGTGACAAACCGGGATATTGTGGGATATTACCGCAACAAACCCTTCTTCATACAGTATCCCTCAACACAATCATGACCCAGCAAGCACGGCCACATCACCTCTATCAGTATGTTAATCCTCAATGTATGAGCTCTGCTACTCACTGCAGGGTAGCGGCCAGCGGGCGTACTCCTTTTATCCTGCCGACCTCAATGAGCTCGGTGAGCTGCATGCTTCAGAGCGCAGCGGCCAATGAGCAAACGTTTGAACTTTCGCCTGGCATCTAGTGGAGATACGGGCTCGCCAAAGGACGTTTGACGGTGCATATGCACGCAGCGCCCTCGCTAATTTGGGATATGCTTTGACTATCTTGCGATTATTCGACAAACGGTTTCGTCGCAGTACGTCCGTATATCCTTCTCATTCTCGGCAGTACTTCTCACAACAGGCCTCCAGTTGGGATGGTGTACATTGTCCTTGCCTGCATGCTCTACATCATCGCCTTCTTCCGCGGGCGCTACTCGCAACACGATTTTGCAGACAGCAGTCGGAATCATACATCGTTGCGCAACCCTATTAAAACCGTCGGACAGACTGGGAAGCGAATATTTGGAAGGCCGTTTGTCACTGCTGGATGGATTGTGATCGCGGTGGCAGTAGTGGTGGCGACGGTTGAAATTGGGCTGCTGGTGCTCATATTGCAGGTGTGAAACCTGTGGGATATACCTTCTCGTCCCCTTGCGTTGCTTCCCGTACCTTATGCGTTGCATGACGACTGTTTAGGATACACGGGTACCTTCTGTGTTCATGGAGTTGTCCCAGCTACGCAAGTAGCGCAAACCGATAGGGCTAAAGCAACCTACGCCCACCTCAAGTGAATGCTACCCTTTCTATTCCGGACACACCGTAGTACTTATATTTTTCTACAGTACCACAATCCCACCTAGACTGTCTCCTCATCACGATAGGTCTATCTTCATTCGGACATACTCTATAGGCCCTTTGTAGAACACATCCCCGAATCGCTGCATTCCTCGCCGCTCGTACCACGCTGCGGTTTTCATTCTCGCATCGCACCATATCACTGAGCAATCCAGTTCGTGTTTCGCGACCTCGAATACGTGGCGTAACAAGCCTGTTCCTATACCATGTCCTTGCTGCGCAGGTTCGCATGCGAATTTTCGAAATCTTGCGGCTGGCTGGCTCGGAGTCTGTGAATCCGTAGTGGCTGGCAAAGCTTCCTTGAAAAGCGATATGACCGCTACCGGGGTGCTGCATTCTATGGCCTCGTCGGTAGTACGCATAATAGCTCCATAGTGAAACCCCGACGCGTCTTCAGGGAGAAGAACGTAAGATACCGGTTGATCTGGCCACAGTACGCTGTGCCGCAAAGGAATAGTCTCCTCTGCAGATATTCTCGTGTATATCACGTCTGGCACAGAAAATATCAGCATTCCACCTTTGGATCACTGAATGAGGTCTGACTACCTTGAGGCATTGTAGCCAGATGGTGGTTTGACTCCGAGTTGACTCTGCCTCAATCTTCACTCATGTTTTGTCACGAATCACGTGTACTAGATAATTACAGTGCACACATGGCTGTTCCTTTGGAGGTTGCATTACGCAATTACAGCGCGTATAAGTATGGCGATGGCAAGTACGTTTTAACAAGTTTCAAAGTTCTCCATACGAAAATACAACCATTACAAACCTATAACTCCAGAGGGAGATTCCAGGTACTAAGCCTACATCAGCGTGGAAGAGGGAGACCAATCACAGCAGATGATCTAGTCATATTGAATATCGAGTTCGTTGAGCAGACTCAGTAACGTCTTGTCGCCAGAGAGGGCAGGTCTGCTCAGTGCTCGCCGAAGCGATTCTTGGGCTTGCAGTACTTCCCCGAGAGCTTCATGCGCCTTGGCTTGACGATAATACCTGCCAATAATGATCACTAACATGTCATCCGAGGAAATGTCCCGACAACGACGTACCCTTTCGCATAGTCAGGATCATACTTCTCAGCAATTTGCGAGTCCGCCAAGGCCTTACTGGGATCTGCGTCCTCGCCCGGCAGGAGATGCGTCGCCGCCCTATTGGCATAACACACCGCCATGAGCCGATGTGCCGCCGCTGTATCTTCCGTGCCGGGTCGCAGACTCGCTGCATCCCACGCACGGTCGATAGCTTCTTTGTACTGTTTCAACGCCGTCTGGCGATCCTTGCGGTTAAAGGCACGATTCCCTTCGGCCTTCGCTGCCTCTGCTACGGCGAGGAACAGCAAGTGCTTTGTGTGCAATTGGTTATCTATCGCGTCGCGCGTCATCTGCGCTACTTCTTGCGTTTCTATATCCCATGTGAATGGTGCAGGGAGGCTGTCGAGGAAGGGCTGTAAGGAGGGCCGGTGCTGTGTCAGGCTCATGGTGATTCGTAGATGCCGCGGTATTCCTGGATGAAGCCCAGGAACGGGTGTAACCATTGAGCGTTTGATGAAACTGGGGTATGCAGTACGCGTTAGATGACAAAGGCTGCTGGTAGAGCGGGCTGCGTGTACGTACCGAAGCACTGTTAATGAGTTTGGTAAGCCAGTGACTGCTTCCATCAAGCGTATGACGCCGCTGTGTTCGCAATTGAGGAAAAACATCGGTTGTGCGCCAGGTATGGTAGATGCTACATCGGCTCTGATGGGTTCACCAGCAGCGTTGCAGTACGCGTAATGTTCGAGGGTGATGTACCACGCTCCGCTTTCAATGTTTGCAGGTATAGTCGATGCCAACGAATTGAAGTCAAAATCGGTCAAGTCGGAGTCGTGCGTCTCGGCACGTTCCTTTATGGCCTTCTGAGCGACCTGACCGAGCTTTTGGATCATAGGGTTATCGAAATTTCGCATCATGAACCTGAGGGGATCATTTGGTGAGTGCACCCGCCAGGCGAGCAATCGATGACCAAGAACCTGTTGAACTGCTCTGGTCCCACCTCGCCTGTGACAGGGTCGGGAGGGACCTGCTTGAATAGCTCCTGGCAGGGGAAAGGCGGAGTGGGTCAGAAAATGACTGAACATTGATCGAGTTAGAACACGTACTTGATACTCTTTCAGATCTATGCCCATCCCCTGATACAAATCAAGGACAGAGGTATCGAGGAGAGCCTCGGCAGGGTGAGAGAGAGGCATTTTGGCGGTGGGTAGTGTGTGCTGCGTTGAGTGCAGAGGGAGAGCTGAGAGATCCTTTCATTGTCCAGGCGAAGCTTTAAGCCATCCTGGGACCTCCTAGATGCGGTTCAATCTGCACACAGCCTTGTCCCGGGCCGAGAAGTACTATAGTGCATACTGCCACTGCATGTCTGTGCCTGGCTGCATTGTGTTGCGGCGATGCAAGTTCCAGATTATTGTAGCAATTTACAGCGAGGCGGTACTGTATCTGTCGCAGTCGCAATTGATGGCAGCAGGCAGCAGACGATTCGGTGGTAACGCCCGCCTACCTGGGGACTAAGAATGTCGACTTACACCGCCTCGGGGCTCAAAGAAAACACCATGGTAATGACTGTACGAGCAAGCTCGGCTGGGGATAGAATTACACAATGAATAAGCCTGCAATGTGCATGGACATATCAAGTTCATGCCCGCCGTTGTGAAGAGAGTGCATATCACACGGCTGCTATATGATATGCATGACGCATCTGGTAATATACACCAAGGTTACATCCCAAAGGACGATCGCACCAGCCTTAAAATGACGCGGGAAAACTCCAGCAGCAGCGCTTGTAGTTGGAGGAGTGAAGCAGAGAGCGAGCTGTTTTAATCGATCTGGACATCAAGCTCGTTGAGCAGACTCAGTAACGTCTTGTCGCCAGAGAGGGCAGGTCTGCTCAGTGCTCGCCGAAGCGATTCTTGGGCTTGCAGTACATCCCCGAGAGCTTCAAGCGCCTTGGCTTGACGATAATACCTGCCAATAATGATCACTAACATGTCATCCGAGCAAATGTCCCAACAACGACGTACCCTTTCGCATAGTCAGGATCATACTTCTCAGCATCCTGCGAGTCCGCCAAGGCCTTACTAAAATCTGCGTCCTCGCCCGGCAGCAGGTGCGTCGCCGCCCTGTTGGCATGACATACCGCCATGAGACGGTGTGCCGCCAATCTATCTTCTGTGTCTGGCCGCAGACTAGCTGCATCCCATGCACGGTCAATAGCTTCTTTGTACTTTCCCAACGCCATCTGGCGGTCCTGTCGGTTAAAGGCGCGGTTGCCCTCGGCCTTCGCTGCCTCTGCGGCGGCGAGGTACTGCGAGCGTCTTTCCTGCATACGGTTATCTATCGCGTCGCGCGTCATCTGCGCTACCTCTCGTGTATCTATATCCCATGTGAAGGGCGCGGGCAGGCTATCGAGGAAGGGCTGTAAATAGGGCCGGTGCTGTGTCAACTTCATGGTGATTTGCAGATGTCGCGGTAAACAGGGATGGAGGCCAGGAACGGGCGTGACCATCGCTCGTTTGATGAACCTGCGGGATATAGACAAAGTCACATGAGAATGGCTGCAGGTATGGCAGAGCATGTGTACGTACCGCAATATTTGTTGCGAGTTAGGTAATCCAGTGACTTGTTCCATCAAGCGAATGATACCTTCGTGTTCGCAATTGAGGAAAAAAACTGGTTGTGCACCTGGTACGGTTGGAGCTATGTCGTCTTTGATGAGGTCGCCCGCTGGATTGGCGAATGCAAAGCGCTCAAGGGAGATGTACCACATCGATCCGCCGGCGACATTGGTAGGTGTGGTCGATGCCAGGGATTCAAAGTCGAAATCGTTGAAGTCGGGGTCGTGCTCCTCGGCACGTTCCTTCATGGCCTTCTGAGCGATCTGACCAACCTTTTGGACCAAAGGATTGTTAAAATTGCGTATCATGACGCTAGGTATGACTCGCTTCAGCAAGTCTGTCAGATGAGAATCAATGTCTACGAACCTTGCGATCTGCTCTGGTCCAATTTCACCTGTGACAGGGTCAGGCGAAGCTTGACTCAATAGCTCCTGGGAGAGCAAAATGCGGAATGCGTTAGCAGATGTCCAGTTACATCCCAGTTAAACGCGACGTACCCTGAAATCGTCTAGTGATATGCCCAACTGATTGTAGACATCGAAAGTAGAAGGATCGAGGAGAGAAGGGTCGACTTGGAAAGGCATTCGGATGTTGGGTACTATGTTCTGCAAGGGAAAGCTGCAAGGTCATATTATATGTATTACCAGGCTTCTACATAGCCATAGTGACAACCTCGCCAAGACTAGTGCTCTAGCTCTAGGCACAACCTGTACACAAGCTGTGTACTTATGGTGCCTATCTGTCAGAGCTACTGGCTCGGGGTGAGAGCTGGTTGCCCCGATTGCGATGCAGCTCATTGTAAAGCACATGTCGGTACGAGGGCGTGACCATGTACTCCGTTAACGTTGCAGTCAGATAATGCAAACAATTTGAGACAAGACAGGTACATGTTCACGGTGCACACCTTATAGAAGTGAACCCCGGACTCCATCGCGGTACAGTGATGCCAGCAGTTCAACCCCTGAATCCCACCATGCTCGACCCATTTCACTGTAGATCTGGGCAATGACGGGGCCGCAACTGGCAACGATGACTGTCGGAAACAGCTTCAGATTTAAGCTCAACAGAGAATGTTTATGGGTGAAAACAAATAATCAGGATAAGCCCATATATAGACATATTCTGAGCGATTGGAGCCAAGGTGGCGTTGGTAGCAGCGGGCCATATTGTAAGTAACCTGCTTGACGACCTTGCCCTCCTCCCCATCGACATCCTCGTCTGGGTGATTACTCTGTGTTGAGTTGATTCTGCTCGCTGCGGACCAGCAGCAGCACAGCATACACCAAGCCTCATTGCGCTGAGCCCCGCTCACAGCCTTGCTCGATCGCCTCAAAGACTCCGCCAGTGAAGTGGAGATAGACATTCAACTTCGACGACGATGTCTCGCTACCCCCCAGTAAGCTCAAATCTTTCAACTCTGTAAACCTGTTTATATATGCAGCGCCAGCCTCAGGGAAACTACTATGAAGACGCATATACGCCGTATCCAAACGCTGGACCGACGCCTAATCCCTACGACCACCAACCGTATGAAGCACCTCATACAGATCCTTATGGCGCACCTCATTCCCCTCCCCAGCCCTATCACTCGCCCCCACCACCCGGCGGGACTGGGGCAGATTATCCAAACCCATTCCAAGGTGGATACTATCCTGAGCAGGGGCATGTGTCTCCTCCTCCTCCTATTCAATCGCCAGTTCCGATTTTGCATAGCCCGCCACCGCAAGGTCACATAGGATTTCAGCTTCACGACGATCCTTCGAAGTATACTCTAGCAGACGAACCGGTGGACCACTTTGACGCAGGAGACATGCCGTTATTGAATCGAAATCCTTCAGGGATGGCTATGCCGATACCAGGGGGATACGACACCGAAAAGGAGGAAGATCAGGATAGCAATATCAGATACGGACGAATCCCACAGCGGGTACCTAGACGGTACAAGACGATCAAGAAGGTCGAGTTGTTCCACGGAAACCTGGTGCTAGACCCCAAGGTGCCGTCGAAGCTCCTAAACATGTGCGCGCTCAAGAACGAGAGGGAATTCACCCACATGCGGTATTCAGCGGCGACATGCGACCCGAGCGATTTCAAGAACAGCGGCTTCACGCTGAGGCAAGTGCTATATGATCCACCCCGTCGGACTGAGCTGTTCATCGTGATGACGATGTATAACGAGGACGAGGAGCTCTTCTCGAGGACAATGCATGGTGTTATGAAGAACATTGCCCATTTGTGTACGCGCGACCGCAGCAAGACGTGGGGAAAGGAGGGATGGAAGAAGGTTGTGGTCTGCATCGTGTCCGACGGTCGAGGGAAGATCAACTCCAGGACATTGAGTGTCATTGCCACTATGGGTGCATATCAGGATGGTGTTGCCAAGGTATGTTCAGCTTCCCCTATATTCCCTGTTCGTCGTCCTCACGTCTCCACAAGAACGTTGTTGCTGGCAAGCCTGTCACTGCGCATATATATGAATACACTACGCAAAGTGAGTTGCGCATACCAACATTCATTCAATTGTGTCGCCTAACCCGTGCTACTCAAGTCTCCGTGACACCCAGCATGAAGATTGAAGGTGCGGAGCGAGGCATCGTCCCGGTACAAATCATCTTCTGCCTGAAGGAGAAGAACCAGAAGAAGATAAACTCCCACCGATGGTTCTTCAATGCGTTTGGTCCAATTCTGCAACCTAACGTCTGTGTGCTGCTCGACGTGGGTACCATGCCTGGTCCTACGTCCATTTACCACCTCTGGAAGGCCTTTGACATCAACTCCAACGTGGGTGGCGCGTGCGGTGAGATCGTCGCGTTGAAGGGAAAATACGGACAGCACCTTCTCAACCCACTAGGTAAAATTAGCTTCATTTCTATTGCATCTGATTCTAACATGCTTGCGTGGAAGTTGCTGCGCAAAATTTCGAATATAAGATGTCCAACATCCTGGATAAGCCACTGTGAGTGTCATGCGAAGATAATGGGATTGCCTTTAACCACAGATACGCAGTGAATCTGTCTTTGGTTATATCTCAGTGTTGCCCGGTGCCTTCAGCGCGTATCGTTACATTGCCCTGCAAAACGATGTTACCGGCGAAGGACCTCTTCAGAAGTACTTCCTTGGTGAGAAGATGGTACGATGCTCCGTTTCTACGCCTTCCACTGCGTTATTGACTCGTTCGCAAGCACGGTGCGGGAGCCGATATCTTCACAGCAAATATGTACCTTGCAGAGGATCGAGTAAGTTCACGTTCAACCGCATGTGAAAGGAACCTGATTTTGGTCAACAGATTTTATGCTGGGAGCTAGTGTCAAAGCGAGGGGGTGCATGGATACTTCACTACGTGAAGTCTGCATACGCTGTGACGGATGTGCCTGATCAGGTAATCGGCACAGAGGTAGAGCTCTGTCCCATATGCTCACTGTTAACCACTTTTCGTCAGGTTCCGGAACTCATCTCACAGCGTCGTCGATGGCTGAACGGATCGTTCTTTGCCGCGATACATAGTGTTGTCCATTTCCACTACATATATCGTTCATCGCATTCGTTCCTTCGTAAGTTCTGGATTCACGTGGAGATGGTCTACCAGGTGTTCAACCTGATCTTCTCCTGGTTCGCATTGGTGCGTCTTTTCGCGTTTCTTGCAACGAGCAAGGCTAAATTCCAACTCACTCAGGGTAATTTCTACATCTCATTCGTTATTCTTAGCGAAGCAATGGAGGACCCATCATTTCACCTCGGGAAAGGCATCCATATTGTGAACATTATTCTCAACTACTTCTATCTCGGTCTTCTCGTCATGTGTTTCCTGCTTGCACTCGGTAACCGTCCACAGGGCTCAAAGCGGTTCTACACAATGGCTATGATTGGGTTCTCTGTGATCACCATTTACATGACGGTAAGCCTTTAGCAGCTTATCTGGCGAATCTTCACTAAACTTTGAACACCGGTCCGATTCCAGATCGCTGCATTCTTCCTGGCCTTCAAAGGAGTCGAGAATATTGCACAATCGGACGGGCCGTTGACACTCTCAGATCTTTTCACGAACGCTATCTTCCGCAACATCGTGATCTCGCTGGCCGCAACACTCGGCTTGTACATTATAGCGTCTCTGGTCTTCGTAAGTTTGCTCTTGGACGTACCGTATGCCGGTGTCTGTGGCTCGCACTGATTGTGAACACTGCGCGATAGTTCGAACCTTGGCACATGATAACCTCTTTCATACAATATCTGCTCCTAGCGCCTTCGTACATCGCCGTACTTAACGTTTACGCTGTGAGTGTGCCCTTTTTCTGTGCACGTGTAACGCTGGGCTGATATTCTTCCGTGCCGAAGTTCGCAAACGTCCAGTGAGTAGCTTTTGCGAGACTGTCATTGCTTACAGCCCTCTCATTGCCTACTGATAGCGACGTCTCGTGGGGAACGAAAGGAGACAACAAGGTTTCGACCGATCTAGGTGTCGTCGCAGCCGCGGGCAAGAACAAAAACGAAGTTGAAGTTACGGTGCCCACGGCAGAGACAGATATCGACGCCGCGTACGAAGATGCGATAGAGGTGTTGTCTGTCAAAGCGATCAAGGCGGAATCCAAACCCGACCCTCAGACGGAACAAGAAGACTACTATCGAGCGTTCCGAACCAAGTGAGTGCTTCTCACATGTTTGCATTGGATTAGATGCTCACGCTCTTGAATGCAGTGTATGTCCACTATATTAGCGTTCTTCCAGGGACTTCACAATTCGATACTGACCACTCGACCTCCTTCACTTAGGTTTTGTTGGTCTGGACACTGTCAAATGTGTGTCTTCATCCGCCGCTTCTGTGTCCTTATTCGATCGTGCTGATCGTCTCCTTTTGCAGGGTCTCCTAGCGGCAATCATAGTGTACGTGAACCCGACAGCACTAGCCGCATCGCTGTCAAACTCATTGCTGTCCCATATATAGCGAAGCAACAGGGAGTGCTGCCAACCAAGGCGCACACAACACCGTGAACGGTTACATGGCATTCATCCTGTTCTCTGTCGCCGGCCTGGCATGTGAGTGATTGCAGTTTTCTGCGGCCCAGTTGCGAACGTTCTAGAGCTCATTGGTCCGCTTTGGCAGTTATCCGCTTCATCGGCTCGTCCAGCTACATGCTGGTGCGCCTGTTTGCGGGCGAGTAAGCCAGGAGGCGTTTGGCTCTGGAGCTGCTGAGCTGTGCAGCGGTCCACCCCGGTCTTCCGCTACACAAGCTGTCTGTCTACTCGGGTGCACCGCTCGATGTTTTGGCAATTTCTTCTCCAATTTGGACGGATATTACTTCTATCTATATTACTCGGACTCGTTTTTGTTCTCGCATCACGATCATCACGCTTTGTATTTATGTGTTATACCTGCTTGTGTGTTCTATTACGAGCCAGATTGAATGAACTGTGAAGGATACCATACACCAAAGACTATCCTGCGCTACAAGTGAAGGTGGTCGAAAACGAAACAAAAAAAAGGATACATGACAGAAGATACACCTTGCTTGCGGCACCCCGAGGAAACAAATACAGCGTTTGTGCAGAGCCCGTACAAGTGAAAACCGAAAATATGTGCCCAAAAATACAATGATAGAAGTGTGAGGAATGGTATGGCGTGGATTGGTTGATACGTGAATGAATAAATGGAGTTGCTTGACTTATTAGGTGAAATTGCTTGAATGAAGAGGTAAGATGCTTGATGACAGTCGGGTCGGAGTGGCGCACAGCGCCGAGGGTGCTCAGAGCTCAGGAAGCCTGGGCAGGACAGCGGCAATGAGGGAGTGGCGGTATTGAGAGAGCCTCAGATACGCACTGTGGTCTTAGCTTTCCGTCTGGATATCGTGAGTGCTGACCCGTCATCCTCGGCAGAGTCATCGAGTGGCGAGGGCTAGAGGTAGGGTGAGGTTAATGTCCCTCGTGTGGTCAAAGCGGCAGACATACCATGGAAAGATACGGCGTGCCACTCGTCCTTTGTCTCGCGGTCTGCAAAACTGTATGCAACTGTCATTCAAGTGCGCGTGAGTGGCGTTGGACTTAGGAATGTAAGTGAGATCTCTTACCTTTGCTTCGCTAGCTTGCTTTGTTCTCGAGAGCGTGCCGTAGTGCACCATATCACTAGTTACCGAGGTCATTCTCGGTAAAGCAGAAAGGGAGTGCGCAAAGCTAGGCAAGGCTGCAATGCTAGATGCCTGTGTGTCGTATGCAGTGGTAGAAGACATCTTCGACGAGGTGGTGTACACGCTTGCAGTGGAGGTGGATGAGGATGAACGACTGGAGGTCGGCATTGCTTAAGTACTGGGTCAGAGGACCAAAGACGAGAGTGTGGGTTAAGGCCAAAGGGAGCGAATGGAAGGACTCTGAAGGCACGAACCAAAAGGCAGACGTGGATTTGACTGACCGCGAAGACGCCATGCAGCGCCATTGGGCCGTGTTCATAAGTCTTATGAAGGGAGTTCGGACTGAGTATGTGGCACAGGTTGAACCACCGCGTGTCCGGGTACAGTGCGAGGGACACCCGGTCGCAGCGTTTCCTCCTACCAACGCGGATGTTGCCGTGCCTGCGGATGCACGGTCCATGGTCCATGGGCATTTACGAGAGCGTGGGGTGGCTAGTCCAAAATTAGGCGTTGCTCGAATGATAGGATAAATGCGTTGCATGGCCATACTGCAACATCGCAGGCTGCAATGTCGAACACAAGATGCCGTCCAGGCATGGATGCATAAGAAGCCAAAGAGAAACGCTTAAACCCGAGATGCCAGCAAAGCAGCAGATAATCACATAATCGCCGGGCTAGATATGCACTGACCAGCAGAGATCGATTTCCCATTGACTGACTCATTGGTACACGTTCCTAACATCGCTTCCGTTGCCGGGCCCTATGCCATACAATGACTCTAATCCTCTCCCTCCAACGCTGAATGAGGAAGTTCGCGCAAAGCACGGAACAAACATGGCCATCAGCGATAGGGAAAGCGCGCGGTACCAATGAAAAAAAACGACGCACATGGGAACCAAGGACAATGGTCACGGTTTGTACTGCGATCCCACTACGCTGACTTAGGTGTAGGGTGGTCCGATCTGCCAACGAGCGTCCTTCTCCAATATTAATATTCGCGCCACTGGACGTCCCGTGAAGGATGGCGGGGACCAGGCAGCTGCTGGAACACCCATCGTTCATTGTCGTACCGCCCTAAGTACTGGTGCGTGTTGACCCATATGAGCATGCTCCGAAGGGTAAAACAGTACGTTCGGAGCTCCGTCGCAAGCATGGGGAAGTGGCAGAACATGGGTACAGGGGCCCAGTGCGAGATATCCACTTGAACGACCTCGAGGCATTGGAATTTGAGCAATGATCGATGGATATCATGATGCTGTGCACTTTGGCTCAGTGGCAATGTCAACGACAGTTGGAACAAACAGAATCGCACCTCCGTTGCTGGTAAATTCAGAATGCCGATGTACCTCAGGGTCGACGAGAGGTATGACGAGGCCAGTACGCGCAATGAATCAGATACGAGGTATTCTGGTATATGCAACACGTTGATGCTACGGAGCGTCTTGTTCGAGTGAGCCAGTGTCGTGATGTAGGTAGAGAACAATGGCGCGTTTTCCTCGTCCACTCGTGTGTTCAGGCGCGTTAGTGGAGAGGTAATGAAATCGGCGGCGATGAACAATGGCCCATCGAATGACTCGAGTTTCTGCAGGGAGTCAGGGGCCAGTATCCGACGCGTATGTTCGTCTTCATCTGGCACCTGAATAGTCAAAGCTCGCAGCTCAGTCTGGGTTTCCAGGAAGGACACGAATGTTTCGTCCCAGCTGAAGCCTAAATTCGCCTCTTTCAGTCGAAACGATAGAACTCTGGGTTCGAAAATCCAGGTATTGGTGCAGTTCTCGTCGAAGATATAAATAATTTCCAGGTTTTCTAGCTTGGCCAAGATGTTCCGTATGACGATCCACAGCTCTTCTGCCCATACGCCTCTGCTGCAGCGAGTGTCCTGGTAGACCCAGAGACGTTTGACATATGGTGCTCGGCAGAAGTCGCGTGCATGAAGCGCAAGAGACATCCGGTAGATAGACGTGGGGTCCTTCATGATGACGTGCTGATAAAGGCGCGTTTCTGCAAGTACTTGCAAGGCTTTCGATGTGCATCCCAAGGCAGGAAGATCGCTCGAGTGAGCGTATTGCACGACTTGTGCGCAGACCTCCGCAGGAAGAGTGAGCCTGGGACCCTCCATTATGCCTCCTCTACTCTGTGTAGGGGACATTATTGGTTAGTTAGGGCATACTGCTTCGACAAACTGACCAATACCTGAAGGTGGAACATGCGTCCCCGATCCTTGTCGTTGTGTACTACGTGTACGTTTCGTTGGAGAATTTCAACGCGTCGCTGCCCACAATCTTGTTCTTGCGCGGTCAAGTTCTCGCCTAGGTGTGCTCATCGTTTGAGAGTAGATGCAGCTTTGCGCGGCCAAGCTTGATATGTCACAGTCACAGCACGTGATAGATGTCACAGAAGCTGGCCACAGTAGCCTCGCACACTGAATGTCCTCGAAAAAACCTGAGATGAACACCACAGATTGAATTTTTTGCTGAGAGCTTAGCATTCTGTGTTTCATGGATGGTTTGACGATATCTGCTAGCTACACAAAGTCGGCAGGCAGGCGCCTACTACTTGGGTGCAGACTAAATCCGGCTGCTCTGTCACCAACTCTGTTTGATCTTCATCGTTCACCGTCTTCTCCCAAACCACGTCCATCCTGCGCGTCTTACGATGGGAGAATCAAGGACGGAGCTTGTTGCGTGGGTCAACGAACTCTTGCAGCTCAACTACACCAAGATCGAGCAATGTGGAACGGGAGGAGCGTACTGTCAAATCGTAGACTCGATATATGGTGAGCAGACACGCGCATGCGAGCTCATGCATGCAAAGTTGCTGATAGCTCGTCTGCTAATTCGACAACCTAGGCGATGTACCCATGGCGAGAGTCAAAATGAACGCGAAGCATGAATACGAATTTGTCGCGAACTTTAAAGTCCTACAAAACGTGTTCAGAGCAAAGAAGATCGAGAAGGCTCGTCCTCTCGACTCAACATCCTTACGCACGTCTTGACTGACTGCACCTACCCCACAGCCTATACCTGTAGAAAAGCTGGTGAAATGCAAGATGCAGTACGTCTCACAGGCCGAGTTCAC
The DNA here is from genome assembly GCA_022592445.1 of Cytidiella melzeri. Taxonomy (NCBI): domain Eukaryota; kingdom Fungi; phylum Basidiomycota; class Agaricomycetes; order Polyporales; family Irpicaceae; genus Cytidiella; species Cytidiella melzeri. Next base: position 44,849 of record JABYQR010000039.1, on the reverse strand, counting down.
ACGCACGCTGTTATGCCCTCCTTTCTGATCCACGCCCTTCAACCTCCGTTCTATCAGGGACAACCTCGAATTCATGCAATGGATGAAGCGTTTTTGGGACTCAAACTATGGCGGCGGTGGCTACGATGCGGTTGGTCGAAGACGTGGCGCACCTACTGACACGCCAGCCACCATCGCACCCCTTGCTTCAGCGAGCGCGAGAACCGGGGGTCTTAGTGTCGCTGGTTCAGCTCGATCCGGAGGCAGGACACCCATTAGCGGGCATCGAGCTGCATCGACACAACCGAATGAAGCCGTACAGGCCTTACAAGCGCAGCTGCGAGAAATGAGTGGGCATCTAGAAGGTCTCGAGAAAGAGAGGGATTTCTACTTTGCCAAGGTACGGTCTTCTGTCGCGTGGCACAACTCATGGGCAGGCGACTTGTATTTTTTGACTTTCATCACGTGATCGCTCATAAACTTTGGTAGCTTCGCGACATTGAGATCCTGGCACAGCAACAGATGGAGGTACTCGAATCAGAAGGCAAGGACGACCCGGTATTGCGTGAGATCCAGAAAATCCTCTATTCAACCGAGGTGGGTCCTGATTGATTTCCTTTGTCTTCGTCTCGCTTGTAGCTCAGCTGATCCTCTGGTCGCTCATGAGCAGGACGGATTTGAAGTGCCGGAGCAGGCCGTCGATGAAGAGGAGACCTTCTGACTCAGACGATGTCCATATATACATCTCTCTTGATATCCACTCGACCATCCCAAGACGACAGCGTATTACACACCTTTTAGTTTGCATTTTCTTCTGCACTCGACGCTCACATAGTATATATCCTTACACCGGTTCCAAAGTTGTCTTGACGGAGGAACGTACACTTCATGGTATACAATTCTGAACTCGGTAAAGATGCCACCAATTAAATGCCTGCGTGAATGTACAATTTAAAATGGGTATGGGTACAGTACTAGCACGTCTAAGTAGTGGTGATTATCAGTAGGAGGCGTGAGGGTTCGTGGAAGTCGTGAGGCAAATAAAGATATCTAGTGCTACAAAGGGGATTCATGATAGTCCACAGAGCAGATTTTGGGCAAAGGCGCCACAGGAAAGAATCAAACACGAGCCAGCATTTTAGGATTGATACGGATCCTCGTCCCCAGCATGAAGAGAGACCCAATCATGACCGTCGAGCCACTGAGGGCGATCATGCCAATGTAAGACCCATGGCACAACTTCAACAGCGCCCCAGCCGCAGGTTCACCCGCCAACGACCTAAACACGGATTGGAAGAGCAGCATCAGCGCCCATCCCACATATGCAACAGCCGGACGGGGAGAGAAGCCGTCGTGTGACTTACGGAAACGAGAGGATGCTGTACAACATCCCTATGCGCAAGCCGATCTCCCGTATATCGGAAATCTGGGCTATGCAGGGGACGATGAGTGCGTTGAAGGCGCCGGAGAAGAACCCGTAGACGGCAGCGTAGAGCATGATGGTTACAAGCGAGTCTGCGAAGGACCAGATGGCGAGCGTGGAAAGGCCGGCGAGGAAGGCGCATGGGATGAGCAGGTTGTAGCGTCCGAAGGCATCGGAAAGGGTCGCGGGTAGGATGCGCCCGATGATGCCACCGGCGTTGAGCACAGAGAGCACGTAAAAGGCAGTTGTTGGAGAGACGTGGCGTGCGACTGCATAGGTTACAATGTAAAAGTTGGGGATGAATAGACCTGGTAGACAGGTTATGTGAGCTTGGTTGCAGCTGGACGCGCAACAGACGTACCGAGAGACATGAACATGCTGCCGATAACGAGGAGCATGAATTTCACGTCACGGAAGTGCTTGAGCTGAAACCAGGGAGCGGTTGACTCGACTCGAATTAGTCTACTGTTGACAGTGCAGCAAGCGAGGGAGCACAGCGCGAGACAGATGAACCCAGAGATACGGATGCCCCATTCGAACCCACATGCTGTAAACAGCCGACGCAGCATGATTGGGTATACCACGCCGCCTTTAACATGACAGGGTCAGCATAACGAGATCCTGTTCAGCGGAATGACAGCAACGAACCCACGCCTGATCCTGCGAGCGCGATACCGAGTGCAGTAGCTCGATATTTGTAGAAGTGGGTAGATATCGCGGATAGGGATGGGTAGAAGCTATAGAATCCATTGGTTGTTCGTCGAGCATGCAAAAAAGTGAATCACATACAGCAGTCCGACTCCCAGGCCAAAGAGAACTCCTTGACCAAGGATGTACTGATAGTATTCCTTGCATATGCTCGTAATCATGATACTGAATACGAGGATTACTGTACCCGGTACCATGAGCCATCGGGGGCCGTACGCGTCGAAGAAACGACCGACGAATCCACCCTTAGCGCATCTGTCAGTTCGCACTCCAAAATCTGCTGCGCGTGACGAAGGACATACCGAGAAGAAGAAAACCCAGAGCTGCAGGGCACCTATCCACGATATTGTCGAAGGCGGCAAATGCGATAGTTGGTGGTCCGAGTACCACGATTGGAACGTGCCGAATGAGTTTAGCTGACCGAATGTACAGAGGAGAGCGAGGAATGCGCCTGCAACGGTAAGCCATGCAGCCCAACCTCCGTCTGGGTAGTCGTTGTCGACGGCAGGAAGAATCTCCTCAGCGGTAACAACTGTCGTCCCTGCAATGCTGCCTTCTTTGTCCATCTGCGACACGTAGGAGGTGACAGAGTCTGTATCTGATTGTTCCAAGTCCCTGGCCTGCATTTAGATGAGGCGTCGTCGAGAGGAGGGTGGTCGCGAAGGGACACTGGGAGGGCATCATGGAGTGACATGCCTCGTTTTATGTACGCGGACGATAGCGTAGGTGTACCAGGCTGTGCACATCGCTGTAGACCCGGAGCCGGAGCATGGAGAGCATTGGAATATGCATGGCAAGATATCGGCAGTCGCGTTGTTGACTGGACGGGCGCAGTCATTTCCGACGACAGAGCGGAGGGGGCACCAGAAGTGGAAGGTATAAGACATTTACACACAATTAGTGTGCATTTTAGCGAGTTCTCTGGCGTTCCGGTGGTGACGGGAACTATGTGGACGGGCTGGTGATGGCAGCTGCCTGGGCAGATGCAGTGGTATTGTAGACGAGTTCTTGCTTCTGCAACAAAACGGCAGTGGACCACGATGAAACAACGTACGGCTAAACACCGACAGAGGCATAACACTCTCACGTCGTGACGATGGCGGCGGAATGCACTCGGGCAGTGAACGTAATGTAGCGATTTGCAACTGGAAACATGTCCGCAACTGAGCCATGTTATCACCGATGTGTAGACACAGAGATGCACTTACGCACTGTAGCTACTGATGCGTCGCCACTCGGAGGAGGAGTGTGAGCTGGCGCACTGAGCTGAGCGTATATTAGGCGCCTAATCTTATGCAGAGGGTCGGTGACATATGATATTAACCGAACATCCCACTCGCGAGCTTGTGCGACGTGTGATGTATTGGAGGTGTTCACGGCATGCTGACCCTACGACGGGCGAAAGTCGCTTCCACACGCTGTCTGCCACACGCCGGCCTGAACATACGAAAATCAAAGATGATCTCCATTCAAGCTTGAGTGCAAAATCTACTCAGCATTCTTTCCAAGCTACAGGGTAACCTCATTCGAATCGTTTCAACACATCCTCTGGCAGCAGAAAGTCTTCTTCGCCCTTTCGCTCATAAACCTTCAGCTGCCCCGACTTACACACCACACTAAGCCTCCCTTTGTTCCCATAATCTATCGCGATGTAGAGTATCTCATCCAACAACCGTCCGAGCTTCTTCAACACAGGCCGCGTGTTTTTCGCAGCCTCTTTGAGCTCTGGAGAGTCAAATGCGGTCTTGCGGACCTCCTCGAATCTCCCCTTCTGATGGACTCCCAGGTAGAGGTTGCACGTTTGACCGAGAAATAGTTGGAGGTACGCCGATTCCCAGTCGAATGTTTCCACGTTTCTCATCGACCTCGTCTTGATCTTGATCAGCGACGATTGCGGTACCACAGTCCCTCCCTTCACTACGTTGACATCTTGCATTGTGGGTGGCGAACTAGTAGCAGCGACGTCAAGAGAGGAGAATGCGTCTGCGAGATCGTCGGCAGACACTGTGCGTGGGCTTGGTTTAATGGCAGCCTCTGGGTCATATGACGTAGAACGTGGCAAGGCTCCAGCATCAGGAAGCAAGCACGCGTCGACTTCGCATCGTACCACCATTTTCGCTCTGTGGAGAGTCTACACCAAGTCAGTCAATATATAAACCGCGCTACATCCAATCAGGACTGACATATGAAATGATGCGATTGTGTCCTGCAAGGATGCCGTCATCGCAGCCGGGGCCGGCACTCGTGCTTTCTCTTTCAAACGAGTCTCCGTACCCAGAGTTTTCAGCATTGTACACTGCGTGCGGTTCCCACCTTTGCATGAGCACCGTCCCGATCCCGCATAGCTGTAGATCAATACGAAAATCGTCAACCTTGCCCCTCCCCTTGTCTTTGACCTCCACCCATGAAAGTAGCTTTCGGAGGTTGTTCCTGTCAGTGATGAAGTCGACGGAGGACCAATCCAGTTTGGTGCCGGAGTCGTCTGATTCTTCCATGACGTCGACGGCGCGGAAGAGAGGGAGGAGCGGGGAAGCTGGAAGCTTGGACGAATTGGCGTAGGCGTACGTCGAGCCTGTGTCTAATGGGACCGTGAACGGTAAGGGTTTGTCCTGCCAAACTCGAGGGCAGCCTACGTGCCTGCATCAGAGAGCAGCTTATATTCCGAATGACTATGGACAGTTTACCGGGTACGATCATCGTGGGCTGTTCTGCGCCTGTCCAAGTGTATGACGCGAGGTAGCGAACATCCTTTGGCTCGATGTCTCCCACGTTGGTTGTCGAAGGCTCGCTGAGAGTTTGTATGGCTTCAGCAACGAGCCCGTCTAGGATATGAACCGGGTTGGATTGTCGAGCTGTTCGTGACCGCCAGTCGGTGTTGTATCCGCCTCTTGTGGCAAAACCTCGTCCGAACAGTCCCCGTTGTGGCGACTGCGTCCATCGAGGCGTTGCTCTCTGGCCGGACTGCCATTCGGTAGAACGTTCACCTCGCGGGAGCCCGCCTCGTCCTCGACCTGCTCCGAACATCGCTGTTGTGCGGAAGGCTATCGGACTCGTCCTCGGTTTATATGACAGCTGTGAGAGATTATCTGTAGCGCTTAATCGATGAGAGTGTTCCTCGCCTTGTGACTGATCATGAACCTAATATCGTTCACCAATCGGGACCGCAGCTGTCGCATGAGTTGCATTAGATAAAACATGTTTGTCTCTTGCCTTTCGCAGTTCGCCACAAAGGAAAGGAAGATTCTGCACAAGCTGGAGAGAACGTACGCCGCAGCATTATAAGTATTGCTTTACAAGCAGCAGTCTAGATCTGCATAGTAATGAGCATGTGTGACATGTGCACCAAACCAAGCACTCACATTCTACAGTTGGATCGTTTCTTTCTACAGGTGGCGCACCAATCACACCCTGCAATTATCCAGGTTGAATATTAAGACATCCTCAGCACCGATGGCGACGAGACGGTCCATGACATCAGCTATCGTCTTCTTTTCAACCATGGCGCTCACTGCCACCCATTTTTCGTCCTCCAGTGGGCTGATCGTGGGCGCACGGCGGCCTGGTGTGATCAATGCAGCTGCTTGCAAGTTATCACGTCTGATGTTGTATTGACATATAACATAACGGTTTGCTGCAATCACACCTGCTATGCGGCTTGTAATGAGGCGGATGAGGGGCTCGAGTGTGGGATGTTTCTGGTTCGTCGACTTGATGAGGACTGCCTCCGTTTCGAGCACGGTAGCAATAGCGTGCAAGCCAGCGGCACGCATTGTATCGCCAGATTCTGTAGAGGTTGTGAAGAATCTACGGACAGAATATCAAGTGAAAATACATACCCACAAGGTCAACTATATGACATGTCAGCAGTTCGGCGCTACCTGCGAGAAGAAACACTCACCGATGCCGTCTGCCAGACCTAGAGCGCAAGCTGCTTCCACGCTACCACCAACGTACTCGATCTTCGTTTTTGCATCATTGACGAGGCTCAACTGCTCGTCCAGCTTGCCGAAGTACTCGCCAGAGAGGACTTCAAACGAGGTCACTACACGCTTCCCGGCAAGCTGTTCGACAGACTTGATTGGTCCCGACTCTGGCACTTGTACCTGAAGAGCGCATTTTCCAAATCCGAGACGGAGTTCTTCTGTGACGAGCTTTTGCATCTGGGATTCTAGTATGACATCGTGTCCAGTGATGCCCAGATCTACGTTACCCTTTCCGACAAAGGAAGGGATGTCTGATGCAGGCAAGAACACGCTGTCTTGTACTGAGCACTCGAGAATGGGACAAAATACCGAGACAATGCACTTACAGAGCGATGGGATGGTTTTTCACCAAGCATACATCTAGCCGTGCATGCCTACGGAACTGTATATCGGCACCTGCTAGAGTTATTGGCACACGCTGCAAATCAGGACTGAATACTTACCTGCGAGAAGCTCGAGACACTTTTCGTGTAACCGACCTACACCAAGGTAAGCCTTCAAGGAGTTGGGTCATACGGTGCAGACACTCTGACCCTTCTTGGGTATCGCAAACAGTAATCGTCCGTCTAGAGACTCTGCATCTGAAAATAACTTCTCTGTGAGAGGTGGGCTGTAAAAGCTGCCCTGGGGTACGTACTCATTTGTTGATGTGGTTTGCAAAGCGAAGCAACAGAGAGAACTGACTCGACCTATTTCTTATCTAGATCTACGCGTAACGTCACACGACTGTCAGGCACTGTGATCAATGTGACAGTCACGTCCCATTCATGTTCGACAATCTTCAAACTCCGGGTCACTGCAGACAGACCGCTGCTGGCATACCTACTTGAACTCCATGCCCAACTTCAGAATGCACATCCTTTCCTCCTCGCAGCATACCAATCAACTGCCCACGACTGTTAGACAAGATTTGCCTCCGACAGGCTCGGGATTGTAGTGGCTTTGAACCGGAGCGCTAACTAGAAAAACATGCTAGCAGGGTCCATTATAAAAGCCCAACAAACCACCCTGAACTGTGCAGACAGCCCCTATCATGTCGTCTTTCACCGCCTCAAGTCTCTTCAATGTCAAGAACAAGGTCGTCCTGGTCACTGGAGGCAGCCGCGGAATCGGCAAAGCGGTGCGTCGCGTTCAAGCTCGTACCATATCAAGTCGACAAACTTATTAATAAACCTTACTAGATTGCTACCGCTTTTGTGGTGAATGGTGCAAAGGTATCATGCAAGCACCCCTTGACTTGAGAGCGCGTTGGACTCATGCCCTGCTAGGTCTATATCTCATCCCGCTCAGCCAAGGACTGCGATGCCACCGCCTCTGAGCTCACCGCACTTGGTCCGGGACAATGTATCGCAATTCCAGCCGACATGCAAAAGTTTTCTGAAGTTGAACGGCTGGTAAAGGAATTGTCGGCAAAGGAGTCTGCGCTGCACGTCCTCGTCAACAACGCAGGCGCAGCATGGGGCGAGACAATCGACGAGTTTCCCGACTCAGCCTGGACGAAGCTGTTGACCTTGAACACTACTCGGGTTTTCACCCTCACCCAGAAGTGCCTGCCATTGTTGCGGGCGGCTGCTAAACTAGGTGGGATGGAAGGTGATGCGCACAAGGACCCCGCGAGGATCATCAATATCGGCAGTGTTGAGGCACTCAGCGTGCAAGACCATGAGACGTATGCGTATTCTGCGTCGAAAGCAGGGCTGCACCAGCTTAGCAGGACTCTGGCTGGACGGCTAGGGTGGGAAGGGATAACTAGCAATACAATCGCCTGTGGTACGCCAATTAGCCATTTACTGCAGCACCGAGGAAGAAAAAACTGACATGGCATGTGGTATAGGCCCGTTTGAGACAAAGAGTTTGTCTTGTAGTTCATGATTCAAATTGAGGCATGCTGATCAGTGGTTGCACAGTGATTGCGCAGACACTGAAGGTAGAAGGTGAAGCGCTGCTAGCAACACTTGGCTTGCGCAGAATCGGCAAACCGGAGGATGTAGGAGGCACTGCAGTGTTCCTTGCCAGCCCCGCTGCCGCATGGATTACTGGCGCGACTATTACTTTAGACGGAGGAGCGCTCGTTGGCATGAGGAGTTTTCGAGGTGTGGCCAAGCTGTGAAACGGGGGTGAGTACTGTCATGTATATTTACAGGCAGGACAGTTAATCGTGTACACTCAGGCAACTGTAGATAATTATGTCGTACTCTAGGCCCTATATAATGGGATGCTGAATCCCTAGTCGAAGAAGCTGGACCCTGGCCTTGATACTCTCACTGACGTGCGCCGTGCCGTGGCAGGAACGCCCAAGCTGTCTCGAGCTCGGAGGGTCGATTTGCGCACGCTACTCCTTCGTCTATGGTGCTCATCTTGCTCCTCTGCCCTTCGCAGTTCTGCCAGTTCGCCTTCTAAGACACTAATGTGCATCTTCTGGTGCTCAACAATCTGCCGTAGGTCACCCAGCTGACGACTCTTTTCTTGCAGCTCCTCCTTCAGTTCCTTTAACCTCTCTTCTACATTTCCTTTCATTGATTCGTCGCGCGTCTGATCTTGACCAGTCTCAGTGTCATTCCCAGCTCTCTCCTCCGCTTCTGGATCTTCCTCTGTAGTAGGCAACACTGTCGGAGGGAACCATGGCTCCGGCAACGTTTCCCAAGGATTGGAAATGTCAGAAGGAGAAGCAGGTGCTGTCATCGTGTACCACGACGACGAATTCTTGGTCTTGTGTGGCGGCACGCTCGTCTTTCGACTGCTGCCGGGGATATAGTCAACTGCGACACGTGTAGGGGAGATCCACGGCATGCGGTTGAAAGAGGTGACAAGGTTGGTGATGCGTGCAAGGTGTGTATCTTCGGAGTCCATTTCTGCGGCATCTCCTTCCGAGCCTAACTTCGACATGGGGTCGTGGTCGAGTGACATCCGCTGCTGCATTCCTGGAGGAGGGAAGGGCGGCGCAAAAACGAATGGAATGGGATACGGCGCCGGAGGGTGGAATTTGAATGCCACGGTGCTGTCGCGGTCAGTGGTCATCGTTACGCGGTTGTCTGTGCCACTGAAGTGCGATGTGCGTGAGGACTCTCTGCCCATTGACGAACGCCGGTCATAGATCTGACTGTGTGTCATCGCTTTAGGGAGGTTTCGTATCCCGCTGACGAGCCCGTCGACGATGCTCCGAGCTTTCCCACCGACGCGCGCGGTGAGAGGTGTCATGGGCGAGTTTGGGTATTCGGAGCCTTCGTCGACAGTGCTCATTCCGTACTTGATGTGCGTCACATCTTTATCCTCGTGCGTGCTCACCGACTCTTTGCTGTCACTGTCAAGATCACCTGGCATGACTTGTTTGGTTCGTGAAGGGGGGACGGGCATGTGACCCAGCCTGACAGTGCGCGGCGTCGAAGCAGGGGAATGCGCGTCGATGTTGATGGTAGGAATGTGAGGTGGAGGAGACGACGGTAGAACGGCTGTCTGAGGGCTAGCTAAAGAAGATATCCAGCTGCGACCGGATATCCTACGTTGGCCCTCATACTGTCTGTCAGGCTGAAGTGTGGACAGTCCTTCGCGTCCGCTGGTCATGGTGGTTGGGCTGCAGGTTTGAGATTCTTGGACAGCAGACTCCTGAGGTGGACTTGTTTACAGCCCCGGCATGCTTAGTAGGTGAGGATGCGGTGATGTTTCGTGGAGCTTTACTGGCGGACCCCTCGTGTATCAGCGCTTTGACATCTAGTTGCGAATACTTTTAGACTGAGTTCTTGATATGATGAGCCAGAACTCAAGTAGTGGGCTGACTTTCGGGGAGTTTGGTGCTACTTTGTGGTGGCCCGCCGCGTGCACTCATTTGGAAGTAGGCGCATCACGATCGTTAGCGATTATCTTTACGGTGCCTTCACTCTCTCACTAATGCAGCATCGTGTCGCCCTTGGCAAAGTCAGTTAGCAGTGTTTCTCTTCGTCACTTCGCTCGTCGTCTGAGACCGGTAGGTACTGGAACGATGGTTGTCCACACCGAGACTTTCACAGAACATTGATCCAGACACGCCGGGACTGTCGTGAGAAGACGCGCCCGACAAGCGACCTCAAACCACTTTAAATACTCACATTGCAGCTGGATACATCTGTCCAGAGGTCGCCTTTCGCCATGTTGTCCAAGCCTATGCGCCAACAGGTCGAGGAGTACATTCTCGATCTCCAAGATAGAATCGTCGCCGCTTTCGAAAAGCTCGATCCGAACTCCCCACCTTTCCGACGCGACGAGTGGACACGCAAAGAAGGTGGGCGTGGTATATCCTGCGTTTTTGCCACGCCAGACGACGACAAGTCTCTGCTCGAAAAGGCGGGGGTGAACATCTCGGTTGTTCATGGCACGCTACCGCCCGCTGCCATGAAGCAAATGCGCGCGGAACATGGGAGTGTTCCGATAGGCGACTCGAGCATGCCGTTCTTCGCGGCAGGGATCAGCCTTGTCGTACACCCTCGCAACCCCCACGCACCGACTGTGCACGCCAACTATCGGTACTTCGAGATCACAGACCTGCCGAAGGAAGGAGAGAAATCGGCAGATGGGACTCCCGCGAAGGGAGAGCTGTTGTCGTGGTGGTTTGGAGGAGGATGTGACCTTACACCGTCGTATCTATACGAAGAAGACGCGGTGCACTTCCACCGGACGATCAAGACTGCATGCGACCTGCACGGTGCTGCGTTGTATCCCGAGTTCAAGAAATGGTGCGACAAGTACTTCTACATCCCCCATCGCGGTGAGGCACGCGGGATAGGCGGGATATTCTTCGACGACCTGTGCGACAAGCCCCACCACATGCTATCTGACGATGTGGAACGACCGCGCACGCCAGAGGACATCTTTGCCTTCATCAGGTCTGCTGGAGATGCCTTCGTCCCTTCATACCTTCCTATCCTCGAGCTCCGCGTACGCACAGAGTTCACGCCCGCTCACCGTCGATGGCAGCTCCTTCGCCGTGGTCGATACGTTGAGTTCAACTTGGTGTATGATCGAGGGACAAAGTTTGGGTTGTTGACTCCCAGCGCGAGGATCGAGAGCGTGCTGATGAGTTTGCCCGAGACGGCGAGGTGGGAGTATATGACCGAGGTAGGCACCGAGGCCGGGAGCGAGGAGGAAAAGTGTTTACTGGCGTTGCGTACACCGAGGGAGTGGGTAAAGTAGACATTGCACTCGCCATACGCAAGGCTATAATCACTATGATGCGTAGATGTACTATATTACCAAAGCAACCCAAGCTCGCGAAGCCTGCAACGTTGTTTCATCATCCTCGTTTGCTGTACGCGAACGGTTTGTACAAATACCAGCTGCAGGCTGTTTATCACGAGTGTACGGACGAACGAGGAACGTTGCAAAGCTATATGTTGGCTTCAAGTGCCCTCTCGTTCTGCTATCTGCTCTCTCTCTCCCTCTCCCTTACCTCCTCTTGAGCTTGATCCTTGCACTACACTTCTATGGGCTACTCAACTGTGGTTGCAATCCGCTCGAATGTCTGAGCTGCCTGCCTCAAAGGGTTTTTAGCACGTCGCCAGCCAAGTCGCCCTCCCTGGACGTTGTTCCACCAGAATGCGTGTGGCTACAACATCGATGGTGAAAGGCATGGTACGCGTTCAGAAGATTGACCGGCGCGTCGCCCGCAAATTCGCATCTCCGTCCTTCCAGGTCAAGTCCGAAGTAATAACTGCATTGGCAGAGCCCTGGCACCTCCATCGATCATAATTGCCTTACAACTCGTGCAGACTTACCGTGCTGCACTCACATTGTGGCTCGAAAGGGAGCGAAGAGAGATCTTGACAAGTCTTCAACCTAAATTCGGGACGCGGACGTAAAATCCTCAATGAAGGCAACGATGCATCCCTTATGACCTACTGCGGCAAACTTTGAGAGACTGCCATAGCAGCAGTTCTGCGAGAAGCTGACGTGTAACAGAGACATCTTGTCAAGGTGTGTACTGACTCACAGTGGGAGGATGTGGAGGAAAGTAATTTGAGCGAATCTACATGATAAGAACATGCAAGAGTCAGTATACATCCCAAGTCATTCCTAGGCCTGCGTAGCTATACTCGACATGAGGCTTATAGCGTATTCAAACAACCATAGCATTGGCGGTTTTGGTTCAATTGCAAGGTGAATTGCCGTTTCGGGCAGTTCCGTATGTCAGATTGATCACAGCACGGGATGGTCCGTGCGCCGTCATCGGTATATCAAGGACGACGGTGCATTTGCCGAATCTCTTTATCGAAAGTTCACCTCGAGGGTTGATGTTTGGGATTGCCGTGCTGCCTCTCGGCGTACACGACCATCTTGAACCTATTTCTCGCAGGGAGAATAAACACTTCATCTCAAGATCGTCTCGACGCGTATACGCAAGTCGTGACGGCCCGTAATGGAGGGATATGCTATTCGATAAACAATTGAAGAGGAGATCCCCATGCATTTGTTGTGACTTGTACGTTTGATTTTCGCGCCCTGTTATAAGCTTGTGTTGGATTCTCTTACGTGACATTGCATTGAACGATACATCTACAAGACACTGGCAGTTGCCACTACATATCGTCTGAAGTACAAAGATCCAGGAAACAGATTGTGTGAAAAGCAAAGAGGGCTTAGTGCAGTAAACAGTCGGAGTAGGGGTAGCACAAGTAATCGCCGTCGTGCAAAACTCGGTGTCGCAAGCAGCCCTGGCCGCCGTTTGTACCAGCGATGGCAGAGTTTCCAATCGTGGTGTTGCGGTGGTGATAACTTACAATCTCTAAAGCGTTCGTTCAATGCATTTGCCATGCATCGAGGCTCGAAAGCCTCCTGCAGTAGATATAGATGGTTGCTGTCCTTCAATTGTACATGCGTGCACGATTAGACACAATAACTTCGAGGTACCAATATCGAACAGTCACCCCTTCTGCACGATATCATATCCATGGGACGTTCTCCACAGCACATCTTCAACGAATCGACTGTACGTGCTTCCTTCAGTACCCACCACACTCTCCGCTCTTGCAACTACCGAGGCATCCACAAATGGCAGCAAAAATGGTTTGAGGAAAAGACCATCCAGCGAATTCTGCAAACCGTCTAGAGTGGCTGTTGGTTCCGGGAAATCAGACAAGAAGAAGCTGCAGGGGAAGGTGCGGACAAAGAGCGCAAGGTTGCGGTGTGTCCTCGGCCCCGTGGCGTCTGAGGATATGAACAGAGGAGTATTGAGTGGTGCTAGGGACGGTGAGCGGTGAATCTGATTTCTACAAGTGGCGGCGTTCGAGCGCTTTGCTTTGGCGACCCAATGTTCCGAGGTTAAAGTGCTCATATCTCGTTGTCCCCAATCAACCATGAAACCCTCCGGAGACTCATCATTTGAACCATGGGCGTCGGCAAATCGATGTTCCAGGCTGAGAGTCTCTTCAACGGAGAAGCCTAGCACGCCGTGCACGATCTTCCACCATACCAGCCTTGAGTTTCGGAGGGCGTTCTCCTGAAATGTCCCGTCGCCTAGACGTATATGCGCACCTATGTAAGGCCGACCGATGTTTTTCTGGATGGAAGAAGCAATGTCAACGAGAAGAGGATTTAAGCGCGCCATGTCTTGTCGAATCATCTTCCTAGTGCTGAGGTTTTCAACGCCTCGTAAATGAAGGCGAGAGGATCCAAAAAGACTGCCTACGTGAATAAGCTTCTCTTCCCGAAGAGCGAGCGTGGACAAGTGTATCATATATTGGTATTTGCGTCCGAGCCCATTGCTGACCGAGAGAGGATCGAAATCCTGGAAGCCATACGTATCACGAGAGGTATCCGCCAGGTAAAACACGTCGTCGTCGCCGATGCCTAATATGTCGTAAAGCCACTCGTCCGTGAAATTCCAGCGCGCTACCAGTTGCTGATGTCGCCGAATGTCCGTGAGGTCAACAAGCCAGTCCCAAGGCGCGTGTGTGTAACTATCAAAGTCGGCACATTCATCTGGTGTGTCGTCCACACCCGTAGCCATTTGGCAGTGACGCAAAATTCTCTTGTCGGATAGCACAAGCGTCTCTTGCAGTGCGTCAAAAGGAGCGTAGTACAGGAAGCGATCTCCTAAGCGCACAGGTGGGACAAGCAGGGTTCGATTCAACGAGCGAGAGAGCACAAGAGCATTTTCAAAAGCAATACGTTGATTATGAAACCCGCTGTGGGGTAGATAGGCAAGATATTTGTCGTCGGAGCGAGAAGCGAACACCTTAGATTCAGAAAGGTTTGACTCGAGATTAAAATCGACGACTTGAAGGCCAAGGGTGGCATCAGAAGAGCGGGCTTGAGAACGAGGACGGACGGCAGAATCCCACCTGGTAGTAAAGAGGTAGTACGCCGTTCCGAAGCAGGTTACGGTTGCGCATATCAGGAAGACAACGAGGACAGCCATTTGCTTCTCGTAGCGTAGAGTTGGTGTCTCTCTTGTGGCGCGTGAGTCTGCACGAGGACGCAAGGGCGTAGGCTTAGCGGTGTGACGAGTGCGCAGACGGTACGCGCCCTTCTCGAGGCCAACAGACGGCGATGCCTGGGACTGACGTGCGTGCTCGGAAAGGAATGGCATGTTGTTCGCAAACCTAGCGCGACGGTATGTCAGAAGGGAATTAGAGTCAAAAATACCGCATGAGACCTACGCAATAAACCCCGACCACCGTAGAGTGAAACGACGTCGTCGACGCGAAGTGTTGGTCGCTGCCTGACGCAACAGTGTTAGCATGTCAAGTACACGAATGCACAAGCACCCACTCACCGAAGTGTGCACAGTATGAGGATCTGTAGACAGCAGCTGTGATATTGTGCACTATTCCCCGCCGGGTCTCAACAACGTGAGTAGATGGTTTGAGGTCAAGGCTGCCGTCGCCAACTTAACGAAACATGGACTTACGTAATGTGGAAAGAATTTGGTTAGACGCTTACGGGTATAATGAGACTTGCAGTCAAAAGCACAACAGCCGAGATCTCCGCAAATACTGTATCATCCACTCGCGCGTATATCGTACTTACAAATGAAAAGATGCAAAAGAAAAACGACGGGAAACTGAAAGAGGCAGGTGGAGTCAAAACAAATCGTAATCGCATGGAAAGACAGCGAAGGCCAAGCCCGCACATGCGCACTGACAGCTACGGCGACGCGAAAGAGGGCAGTACTAATCATGACAGTACGTGGGGGTATGAGAGATGCTTCAGCATGCGAGACGGAGGCAAGAAGAAAGTTTCTTCATAGACTCGGCTATAGCAAAACATCTAGAGGACGAGGCATCCATGGTGCTTCTTGCCGCCCTTTGGCCTGGTTAGCAGCGCCGCTCGGGTGGCGTATTGGAAGACCTCCCGCACACCCTCGCCGGTCTTGGCGGAACACTCGAGATAGTGTCTCGCGCCAATCTTCTGGGCAACGGCCATACCCTAGCAAGGAGCATCAGCAGCTGAACGGGTGACGAGCAGGTGGTCAACACACCTCCTCTGGGGTCACAGGGCGCTGGTTCGTCTTGCGAAGTTCTTCAATGACTCTTGGATCGCGTCGTAAGTCCTTCTTGCAGGCAACAAGAATGATGGGAAGACCAGCGCAGAAATGCATCACTTCTGAGATCCACTGTTGCAGAGGTCAGCACATCATCCGCAGCGGAGCACCTGAAACACGTGCCTTCTCCTGAACGTTGTCGAGCGAGTCGGGTGAGTCGACAGCAAAGCAAATGAGGATGACATGCGAGTCAGGGTACGAGAGCGGCCGCAAGCGATCGTAGTCCTCCTGACCAGCGGTATCCCATAATGCCAGCTCAACGTGTTTCCCGTCAACCTCGACATCCGCGACGTAGTTCTCGAACACGGTAGGAACGTAGACCTATGAAGACAAATATTTCAGAAATGTACGAGGCTGGAAGTGACGTGAGAGCGCACCTCGGGGAATGTGCCTTTCGAGAACACAATCAACAAGCAGGTCTAGAAAAGGAGTGAGCAGAGTGCAAAGAAGAGGACAGGTTGACTGACCTTTCCGCAAGCACCATCTCCAACAATTACGAGTTTCCTGCGAATTTCAGCCATAGTGTGGGTGGTGTGAAGAGTTGAGTCGTGAAGGATGTGGTCAACGTCGTCGACTGCGATACGGAAGCTGCTTTTAAGCGGAGCTCAACCCTCACAGCCCTCACCAGAAGCCCATCAATGCTGATGTAAGCAATTCCCATCCCTCAACACTGCCGCGGCCGGCCCCTGCTTGCTAGTACTATTTGGTACAGCCTCCGCATATAAAACCATCGCCTCGTCTACAGCACAGCAATTTTGTGCTTTACAGCATTTTATACATTGATAATGTGCTACAAACGAGACACACCGGAAATGCCATACGCACTGCAGGAGCTTGCCATGGGCAAGGCGGCAGCAGAGCATGCAAGACCGGCCTTGAACAGGCTTTCGTCCTCGACTACTACCTGGTTCGCCGGTGCAACTTGTGCATCGGCCGACAGCTGCTGCGATATCAACTGGTAGGACAGCTTCTTCCGGCTTGCAGACACATCAGGTATCAGGTACTCGTCGTACGCGGCAAGTACTTCTTCGAGATCAAGTACTCGGACAGCTCGCGCGTCGGTTTCGTCTGTTCTTTCTTACTTTAGCCTATACTACTATAGCAGAAAACTCCCCACCTCGTAGAAAGTCATAGCGACCGGAACGGACTTGATACCAAAACTGCGACGTCTCCTCTGCCAGATTTTTTGGCTTCTCCAGGAGTTTAGTAGCGAGCGCCTCTTTCCAATCCGTGAAGGTCTCTAGGGATGTTGAAGCCAGCGTTCGACGATAGTTCTTGATGAACGCCTCGACGCGCTCCTCTACGTAAGTGGGATCTTTGAGGCTTTGGATTTTAAAGCTGAGGCCGATAGTGCCTGTTGAGATCCACAGGTTAGCAGAGACCACATATCTAGAAGCAGAAGTATTCCTTTGTGAGTTTGATTATGCGAGAAAGGAGGCTGGATCTCGGAACCGACCCTAGTTGTTCTACAGTCCTCAGCTGGCTAAAAGTTGGCTCCCTCAGGACGTGTCCAAGGAGTCTGAGGGTAGACCGCAGACGTGTGTTTGTTACCTCTCCGAACTGACAGTGGTATACGAGTGCCGAGTTAGTCTCTTTGGGATTGTCGTGCATTCTTCTTACAGCATATGTAGACCCTAAAACATACCGATGAGCGATTCGTATGCATCGGAGGGATTCTGCATTGCAATCACAATTTGCACCTGGTGGAAGGAGGGTTGATCTATCTCGAGGCCACTCAGGTTGCGGGAGCGATACGCCTCTAAAATGACGCTCAATTGTAGCGGATATGTCTAGAGCTCTCTACATCAACAGTTAGTGGCGATCCGTATATTTGGTACCTGACCTTACTTACCTCATTTGAAATGTTCCCTGTAATTAACGTTTCAATGTGGATCTTCCTAAGTAGCTCTCGTTTATGCCAGTCAAGGTCGGCCAAAGTAACATCTGAACTTGACTCAAAAGCCGTATACAAACCGGTTCGCTGAGGACTCACTGTGCATCTCTGAGAGTTTCTGTGCTGGTGTCCACACCGAAGTTGTTAGGAGGGCCGACGTGAAGTCTGCTGCGAGGTTCGATGGCTGGCCCATGTAATAGTTGGAGTACGTTCTCTCTAGCTATCATGAAAGAATATCAAGCCAAGTCAATGGAACCAAGACTTAAAACCCACCTCCTCCGTTTTCACTTTCAGACGATCTTCCACTGGCTGTATGTCTGTCACTGTCTCCATCACTGTACCAAGCAGAAGCTGCAGTTTATCGCTGTAACCGTTTATAGCCACCGTTAGGCCCGTGGTATCACTGCTGATGGAGTAACGAAGCCCGGCTAATTCAGCATCGTATGTGATCTCAGACAGGGAATCCTCGATCAAATCCACCAGTAGCCTGCGTGTCTGTCAGAGCTCAAAATCTTGACGTAGAATGACAGGGACCCACCGACTCATTACAGCATTTCGCGGAGTGGAGTATGTGACAGGACTGATATTCATGTGAGACATGTCCGTCAATTTTGTGACTTCAAACTTACGATTTAACATGGACTCGGAGTTGAGCTTTGGGCACCCAGAACTGATCGTCCGCTTTGTGCCAGAGCTTGGACAGAGGAGATTCACCAATCAATAGAGGTGCTTGCATGACCTGAAACTCATTGGCCCAGGTTGAAGAGGCCTGCGGGACAAAAAGCGTACCTCCTCAACCTTTCGTCGGTTGACAGAAAGATCCTCCGGCACATAGGGATTCGGCCTAGGAAGTATCAGTTCATTGTTCTCGTTCGGGAGGTTTGCCTGGTAGAGAGTGAGGGATGAAGTGAGACCCTGGTACGATATTGCGTTGCTCACCTGATCAATGAAGGCTGCCGACATTCTCCGAACTCGATACTCTGTACCATACCACTTCTCTACGTCCCATTCGTCTCCTTTTCCCGCAACTGCAGGATCATGATCTCTTGCCATGACCATCACTCTTGCATTCTCCGGCCGCATTGTGGAAAGTAGCAGGCGGATGGCCCCTTCATCCCATTCTTGAGAAAGCGCGGATCCAGAGAGGATATCCTCCGGTTCAAATGCCTCAAGAAGGCTGGATGCGACTGCCCTCACATACGTGTGAGGCTGACTTTTCTCGCGGAAACGGAAGGTCGTTGCAGCCATCTGCTTCTTCTCGTCGAAATGATACGGTTCAAAGTCGGATGCTCGAAGAAGAGCGATGTAGTTGAAGATTGCCAGAACCACCTCTTCGTAGTGCACTGAAATGCAGAGAACATGTGGGCCTATAGGTCATTTCATAGATGCATGCATAACTCACTATAGCCCTCGCGCGTTAGTCGTCCACCAATAGTAAACGGGGTGACACTCGGATTCTTCGAGCTATAGCCAGCCGACAGATCAAGAATCCATCCACGTTTCTTCAGGAATGCGTACACGCTGCCGGGTCCCTCGTGCCCTAAAAAGTGGCTCACGAAACCAGCGGGAGATGTGCGATAGACAGGGGCCTGGTCTTCGATTTGAAAGACTACTCTGAACTCATGGTAGTCCTTGACTGTCCTGACGAAAACCAGAGACTGCACAAGCCATCACTTTAGCAGGTGTCAATCCCACAAATAGCATTTATACTACCCCTTGCTGATTTCTATCCCAAACAGGGGCATCGAACACCGGTCGTGGTGCTAGTCCTCGGTTCGGAATACGGGCGAACATGAGGACGGCAAGCTCTGTTAGCTCATCGATGGATTCTAAGACACTGGTGAGCAAGAGAGATATATTGACGGCAAGCTCCATACCGTTCCCCAGAACACAAAGAGACATTCGGCCAGCACAGTATTCTTCCTCCCACCAGTTCAGCAGCCGTTCTCTCACTGCCCTGCCAACAGGACCCCCGTCCCCGTCTTCAACCTGGGTCGGCTGACCGTCGCGCTCTAAGTTCTTCCGCGCGGCTTCCGTGAGGGTTTGAACGTTCCCAGTTCCGAATTTCGTCCACGGATGTCCGGCACAGCTCAACGACTTATCTAGCTGATGAATCCTGCGGCTGTCGTTTTGTAGATTACGCTTGTTCTCTGAATCCACAGCATGCATCTCGCGCGCGGTTAGACTGGGCAGAAAGAGCGGGGAGTGGAAGAATGCTGCTAGCCGGGAAAGAGCACCTTGTAGCTTGGACGGATTGATGGAGAACCAGTAGTCCTGCCACGCAGCAGATGTACTTGCGTTTTGTGTACCGCCATTTGTGAATATGAACTGCCAGCTGATCAGCAACGAGACAACACGCGACTGGAGAGCAGGAACACGTACAGACAAAAAATCGTTCTCTTCAGGATAAGGAGTAGAGCCCTTGTGGTATGATACGTGAGAAAAGTGCTAGTGTTATGATGTCTGCTCATACCTTTTTTATCATGTGCTCGCAAAAATGCGCCAGTCCTGGGACATTGTCCTAGAGTATCATGGTGACAACGATTTTCAAGAATGAATGCTTAACACACACAGGATCTTGCATATGCCCGGCTGCAACGGTCAAACATGCAGCAGCTTTATCTGCCTGACCATCGTGAATGAGAATAGCCAACAGGCCATTTTCCAGTCGTATCATGCGATATTCCCGGTCATCGAGCTGCGGCTTGTGAATTTCCTGAGATAGCAGTGCGTAGGCAGGTACTGTGTCCGTTGCAGGCATCCGTGTCCATTTGGGTGAGTTGTGTCCTATTGAACTGGCCATCCTGAACGATCTGCGCAAGTTATTACTGTTGAAAGTACCACTCCTCCGTAAGCAAGCGCGTTGTGGTCATAAAGCAAAGCCAATTCGATCTGCTAGCTCTGAGTACGTGTACTTACCAGGCCAGTGAGAGCGGTCTCATGGACAATCATCATAATGCATGCAGAGTCAGACATAGAGTAACAGTACGTACCACACCAGTACTGCTTGACCCCCAGACACCTTTCAGGTGGCAAATTCAAACCAGTCACTCGTCATGCACACTGGCCACCAGTACTGCCACTTTGCAGTACTTCATTGCGTTGCGTTAGCTGAGTTGCACATTCACAACACGATGAGCTACGGGCTACATGTAATCTAGAAGATATACCCAAGATGAGAATTACTTCACAGCAATCGGGTGCTGTGAAATGCGAAGCACTTTGGATGACTGATGTACGGACTTGGCTTCGAGCCGGATGTAGTACCAGAAACCTCCAATACAACATAGAAGTGACTGTGACGACCATCGGGATCGCAAGTATGATTGTCATGGATCGAGGGAAACCACGCCACAACCTGAGTGCCTCGGGCATTCGACAACTGAAAAGCGCAGCACGGCCATGAGCACTTCGTCTCTCACAGAATTAGGTCCCGTACCTTGGCATGAGCGTCGACTGCCTATAAGCAGTAGCGGACCAGGAGTTACCCATGGTTCTGGCTACACCCGATGGCGTGAATTCCTTGGCTTTGAGCGTAATTATCTGATATGTTGCGACGACAGCTGTCGGCCTGAATAGACCAAGCATGCACTCAGAGTCTGCGGGCATTGTCGTGCAACTGATACCAGGTAGCCGGAAGGACGGTGAGAAAGGTGGTCTGAAGCACCTCGTGTGGTGACTGTCCTACAAACCGCGGAAGAAGGGAGACCCATACATCCGAGTCGCAATGTTGACACTACGTCGGTGTGAGTACGGGTACGGCAGACCTTGTTACACTGCCAACCGCAACATCATGAGTTTGGAAATGCCTGCAAATCGCTATTTGTGTGTGGTCTGCTTAGGATAATAAAAATACGTATCGTGTATCAACTTGATCATTGCAACTGGTGGTGGAGGTTTGGGGTCAAACGTCCATCGCCGCCGGCGCTCACTGGCAATGCTTAACGTTCAACGTTCAACGTTGAGTACCACCGAAGCTGCATCTGTGGCATGCAACTACTAACCTTGTAACAACAGGGCAGCGTTATACGTGAAATCCAAGAACATATTTGCGTAACTTGTGATTGAAATCTGTGTTCCTATATGAAAACTTGCTGACATTGGCACCAGGGTCTTGGTCAATATCACCGCTCCCTCTTGGCCTGAGTCCTCGCTGACAGAGGTGGCAATGCGTCTCAGGCCTCTAACGCTCGGTCCATGATATCTAACTGCGCCTTTCCGTCTCCATGGAGAACACAAGAGACCATCAACTACGGGAACAAGCATCAACCAATATACGCAGTGCTTGCTCGCCATTCTCAACTTTCACGCTACCATGCCGTATCCTAGTACAATGCATACGGAGGATAACATCAGGTCGGAAGATGGTACGCCTTTAGGGAGGGAGATGGTGCCAAGCTGCAAGACCACCAGCTGCTGCGCGGGGGTGTACATGAGAAGAGCGTCGCATGTGCACAGCGGGAAAGCCGCCACGCCATGCCAGGAAGTACGACATCTCAGGTGTGTAATTGCGCTTGTGAAATTTTCTGTTCTTGACGTGATTTATCGAGCAGAAGATGCTGAGACGATGCTGTGCATGGCTGAGAGAGCACCCGAATGAGTCTGACAACCGAATCGTTTTGCAAACGCGTCCGAGGAACGACAAAATTGGTCTCTTTAGACCGGAATCATTTCACTGGAACTTTAGTATCTTGGTTTAGTCATCTCCCTTTCACATAGGCTGTCCGCACATATGGTATGCGACCGAGTCATCATATTCTCGGAAGCAATGGGACTGTGCATCCATTCCGATTCCAACAACGCCGTCTCGATGGCCCTCGTCAGAATTGACAGCTGGCGACGCCGACCTTGGACAATACTGAGTAAGCAGCATCTCCCTTGCTGAGTATTACTGATGCACCCATGCACACAGCTTGAAGAAAATTCATCCCTTATCGTCGGTGGCTCAAATTTTTGCGGACCAGATGTAAACATATGCATAGCTCGGCTCCACAGCCAAGGATGACGCCTACTATATGTGTGCTTTACCGGACCATTTGTCTCTACTATGTCCGCTGAGCCATGGAGAGGAACAATACCCTTTCGCAGAGATACAGCACCCATAGCAGGCGCATGAGTCCGGGTGAGTGAGAAATCTTGGCTGATCATCACGAGCCTTTTTGAACGTTGCAACAGATTATTAGCAGACAGTCGGGGTCGAGGTATACATTGCTACCGCTACCGCGTGTAGGCCTCAATCCCGTTAATGCACAGTCAGACGGTGATGACATTATATCTGGGTATACGACCCCTTGTGGAGGCATTCTAGAGCTGGACGCGCGCTCCTCATGTTTGCAAATGTAGCCTGATCATGAGTCGCTTCGAATACATTGCCTTTT
The DNA here is from genome assembly GCA_022592445.1 of Cytidiella melzeri. NCBI lineage: Eukaryota > Fungi > Basidiomycota > Agaricomycetes > Polyporales > Irpicaceae > Cytidiella > Cytidiella melzeri. The sequence continues at coordinate 21,973 of JABYQR010000039.1, read as the reverse complement.
GCTGTGGGACAAGGTGGAAGTCAACACGACCCGGGAGCACTTGCGATTTTCAATAGTCTTCTTCTAACTCACCAAGGATACTTTCACTATGGTGAGTATCAGCGGTCAAAATTCGGTTATTGTATCTCACTATCCTTTGCCAGGTCTAAGGACGTTTATGGAGAGCGTTGCCCACACCGTCCCGTTCTCAAATGTCTTCTAACATATCATACGACCCGTTTGCCACGCAGCAAGTAAGAAAAAAGTCAACTTGTGCTCTTCTCACAACAGATATTCTGATTTTCAGCTGTATCTGGGCCATCTTACGCTACCGCAATTAGGTTCTATCTTTTGCAAAGCCGCGTTTGTACGCCTCTTGATGTTACCTTCAGTGTGATCTCGCCGTCACAGCCAACTCACCCAAAATGGCTTGGGGCTTCCTTTGTGGCGCCGGCCGCAAATCTTCGAGTCTTTGCCGATGAAGGATAGCTCTGTCCTTCTTCGCTGTTGGCCTTACAATGCTGACCGTGCCTGTGCGTATGGGAGGCGTACTAGCCTTCCACACCGCTCTTTAGCCGATGTCGGGAATGGCATCATTGGCGGTGAGAATTTTTCTGGACCCGCAGCAATTACGGATGCTGAATTTTTCTTGGTGGCCCGCCAGCCAAGAATTTCCCACTCCACAATTTGCCCATGCTTGGTCGGTATTTGTCCCTCGTTGCTTCTGTGGAACGAGCTGTGCATGCCAAGCGCATAGCAGTCGACATCCCTTCACGAGTCAATCCCATCAGGCTTCAAAAATTCCCTCGGTCGTGTGAGTGGCAGCATTCCATGTTACTAGTATGGAGGCTGATTCGCTGCACGAACAGGCGCATATGGAAGACTATTATGAACATACACCCTAGAGCCTGCGCTATAAAAGGCCCTCGGCCATTTGGTACATGGATCCAAGCACCGACTTCTACCTGTATTCCAGCGCACTATGAATCAAGCTAAGCTCTACGCCTTTGTGCTCTGCTCTCTTGTGCTCTTGTCCACTGCTCGTCCTACTCCTGCTGTTGTTGGAGGAGTTGAAACCTTCGGTTCTGTGGTCGACGCCAAAGGTATCGCTAGCCTCAATGCACGTGAGTAGTTCTGCAGCCTTACAATGTATGTCATGAAACTTATAGTTTCACACTACAGCCGTCATCGTCCCCGTCGTAGCAGACCGTGGCCGTGCGCTTGAGGCTCGCAGACACGGCGATAGTCCTGGCCGAGGAGACAGTCGTGACCGTCGTTCCCTCGAAGCACGCCGACACGGCGACAGTCGTGATCGTGGGGAAAGCCGTGGCAGACGTGGACTCGAGGCTCGCCGACACGGCGATAGCCCTGGTCGAGGAGACAGTCGTGATCGCCGCGCTCTTGAGGCTCGCAAACATGGAGACAGTCGCGATCGTGGGGATAGTCGTTCCCGTCGCACTCTGGAGGCTCGCCGACACGGTGACAGCCCAGGCCGAGGAGATAGTCGCGACCGCCGTTCCCTTGAAGCTCGCCGACACGGCGATAGTCCTGGTCGGGGAGACAGCCGTGACCGTCGCGCTCTCGAGGCCCGCCGACACGGAGACAGTCGCGACCGTGGTGACAGCCGCTCTCGGCGCACTCTTGAGGCTCGCCGACACGGTGATAGTCCCGGTCGAGGGGACAGTCGTGATCGCCGCACTCTTGAGGCTCGCCGTCATGGAGACAGTCGCGATCGCGGGGACAGCCGTTCCCGCCGCACTCTTGAGGCTCGCCGTCACGGTGACAGTCCTGGTCGAGGAGACAGTCGCGACCGCCGAACTCTTGAAGCTCGCCGTCATGGTGACAGTCGAGACCGTGGAGACAGCCGAGGTAGACGTGGGCTCGAGGCTCGCCGACACGGTGATAGTCCTGGCCGTGGAGACAGTCGTGACCGCCGTTCCCTCGAAGCGCGCAGACACGGCGATAGCCCTGGTCGAGGAGACAGTCGTGATCGCCGCGCTCTTGAGGCCCGCCGACATGGAGACAGTCGCGACCGTGGAGACAGTCGTTCCCGCCGCACTCTCGAAGCTCGCAGACACGGCGACAGTCCTGGTCGAGGAGACAGTCGAGATCGCCGTACTCTCGAGGCTCGCCGACATGGAGACAGTCGCGAGCGTGGAGACAGCCGAGGTAGGCGTGGACTTGAGGCTCGCCGACACGGGGACAGTCCTGGTCGAGGAGATAGTCGCGACCGTCGTTCCCTCGAAGCACGCCGACACGGCGACAGTCGTGACCGCGGTGACAGCCGAGGTAGGCGTGGACTCGAGGCTCGCCGACACGGCGATAGTCCTGGTCGAGGAGATAGCCGCGACCGCCGTGCCCTCCAAGCTCGTCGACACGGCGACAGTCGTGGTCGTGGAGATAGTCGCAGCCGTCGGGAGCTAGAGGCTCGCCGCCACGGAGATTCTCGCAATCGAGGAGACAGTCGCGATCGCCGCGCTGTGACTGATCCTTTGGCAGAAGATTGACTGAGTGTCTCAAGATCTTGACCTGCAGGCTCGCAGGACGACGTATTCTAAGGACTGGTTTTATTCATTATGCGCACTTTCACTATCGTCAAAAGTCTTCCCAGTGTCTTTCGAGTTGGTTCTGTCACGTATCAAAACTCTCTGTACAAAACTTTTTTGCGTACTGTTGTAGCTATCGCGTTCACTTGCCAATACAAGCATCTGTCTACCTACACCAAACCTACACATTATCTGGCCTGCTTGGAGCCACAATAGTCAAGTGCGGGAGGCAACTTCATCACTGACAGTCAAATCAGGTTGGCTGCGATTGAGAAGTCATCGCAACTCTTTCGCGCCAGCGACCATAGTATTCAAGTTGGTGGTTGATCATGATGTACTGTTAGGAAGCGGCGAGACGCACTGCGCCTGAAGGTGCCTAGAGGTTTTCCTTCATGCCATAGGACAACGACCCTTATATGCCGAGGGATATCAACACTCTCCACCGACTCCTGTAGCCTTCCATGGGAGTGCGTGCCATATGTAGCGTATATCTGACGACTACAGGCAGCAGCCGCACATAACCTCCAGCCAGATCGAGACTACCAACGATGAAGCTAGAGGCGGATTGGATTGCAAAGCGATGGTAAGATGTTCAACTGAAGCGAGCTCGAGTGTTTCATACAGGGAGTGCGCCGCAGGCCTCAGCCATTGCTTGCGAACCAGTAGCGATCCGGCTTGCTTGGTTATGCGCTGAAGCTGACTGCGTGTTCGTACTATCTCTTGAAAAATTGTTAGCAGGGATGCGAAGACGGAGCCGCACACGAATAACGTCTTGTTCACTATGTTTGAGGTGCTGAGAAACTCGAAACTACAGTGGGACGGAGAGAGAATACTTGTTTCGTCACGGGCTCCTTCCAAGCGAGGTGGTCACAGCCCTCGGTGGTATAGTATGTCTCGCTCGTCACTACAAGTTCAGAAACGCCAGCGCAATCTCACCCGGAAAGATTTGGAGATTTTTACACGGATTGCCTTGTGGATAGAATACACAATCAGGGCAGAGGTGGATTCAAGGTACGCACCAAGCTTTCTCTCACTCGCGAGTTCAATCCTTTCCCTATAAACACTAGCTTCCCCTCATCTGGCACACCCAACTCCGCAGCATTGGCTCCCAAGGCGGAAATTTCATACATGCTACGCACACCCTGGAGAATGTGCGTCCTGCCCTTGTCATCTCTAAACATCCCCTTGCAACGAAGGACAGATATATGTGGCGCCGATGTTTCGTCGCCGGGAAGACGACCCTCCCATAGCACCGTGCGTATCCATTCATCCAGCGTCTGCATGCTCGAATCCGTCATGGGCGGACACGTTACCTGCAGGCTCGAAATTCCTCGCAGTTCATAATGACGAGGATTCTTATGGTCTTCGTGGTCGCAGTCCTCGCCCTCCAGATGATCGTGAGATTGGCTGAGGGTGGTGATAGGAATGGTCCGCGCTTCATATGCTTTGATCCCCATGAGATGCTTCAAGTCAATTTCACCACGAACGGTTCTGTGAACAATAGCTGTCGGGTTTAGCTGCGCTATCTGCTGTTCGATGGAAACGATATTCTCAATCGGTGCAACGTCTGTCTTGTTGAGCAGAACAACGTCTGCGCATGCAATTTGTCTAGTTCAAATCTGCTCAGTGATGCGCGGAAAGAGAGTTTGCTGAACGTACCGTAGGCTTTCGCCAATTCCGTCCTCGGAGTGGTCCTCTTCCATTTGCTAAGTGATGCGTGAGCTCAAAAAGGGCTGTTTTACGGCAACGCCTTACTTGCTGACCAAAAACAGCGTCGACCACACAAACGACCCCGTCGAGATGTATGTCGCGACCCAAGCCCATGGAATATTCTTCGTTCTGCCAGAACATCGACGCTATAGGGCCTGAAAAAAGTTCGCATATGAGAAACAGAACATGATTGTTAAATGCACGAGTTTGACCTGGATCTGCGAGCCCCGTAGTCTCAAGAAGAATGTGGTCAAATGCTCCCTTGCGTTGCATGAGCTTCTCTATGGCTGCGATCCCAGTATCCTTGATACTGCAGCACAAGCATCCGTTGGCCAATTCAAGAACCTCTTCCGAACCTTCGACATCAGAGTTTTCTGGGCCAGCTACGTTGATTGTTTTCGCTAGGGGCGGTGGTAAGGCTATGTAGGCTACTCAGGGAATTGAGAGCACTCGGACCTTCGATGTCCTATCAGCAGGTGTTAGCGCTAGGCTTTTCAACAGAAGGAGGAGATGCTCATACTGACTGCCGTGTCTCCGAAATCATTCATAATAACAGCAATGCGATATCCATGACGTTCCGACAGTATCCGTCTGTGTTGTTGGTCAATGAGCAATGAGTGGGTGATACCTTGAAGTAATGCCGCACCGACCGTATGAGAGTCGACTTTCCAGCCCCGAGAAAACCAGAGATGATGGTGAGTGGTACCGATTTCGTGTTGTCTTCAGAGCCTGAGAGGGTCTCAACGAGCGTACTATTTGGGTGCGATTAGCAAGAAACTGGTACACAGCGCAGTTGTTACGCGCACGGGATATCGTCTTCATCCATTGTTTTTAGGATTTTGTTGCCAGTGGCCACCGACGGAGATGAGAGCAGGTTTAGAGCGCGTCACGCGTCAGGCGCGCTCTGGTCTTCATTAGACGATCGCCGCACACATCCCTTTCCGTCCCCTCACCGCTCCTCTCTCTGCCACCACCACCACTCGTGTCGCGTTCGTCAAGTACTCAAGGACAAGTGAGAAAGATACGACACGCCATGGCCACAAACGCCGCCAGCCTATCACCAGAACAGCTCAGGGAACTGATTCAGGGCCCTGGAGATGAGTGGACGTAAGTCGCAGTCTCACATGCCGGATCCATGCATCGACTGAACAGCCGGTAGATACGAGATGCGGAGGCATTGCCAGGAGATACTGCCTGGTGTGCTGCTAGGGCCACTACAAGCATCAAAGTCGCTCGAGGTTCTCCAGTCGTTGGGTGTTACTCACATGTATGTATTCGCCTGCTGCTCCGTCGGGTCGTTGTTCTGAACCTTTGCCCTTGAGTAGAGTTTGCATACGAGATCAGAAGGAAGCATTCTCGGTACGGCCACGGTTTCCAGAGAGCTTTACCTACCTCGTGCTCGACGTGGAGGATAGCGAAGAGCAGAATCTCATCAGGCTGTTCCCGCAGTACGTTCCTACTCTCTCTTACTAGGCCAACGTATAGGGCTCAAACATTGCAGAGCGAACGCATTCATCGATCAAGCCATAGCCCAACATGGACGCGTGCTGGTTCACTGTAATGGTGCGTCAGCCGCATGTGGCCTCTCGTCGCACTCGAGCGAACGGCTTCGGTCTGATCATATCTAACTCAGGCGGTATTAGTCTATCCCCTGCATTCGTGGTGATGTATGTTATGCAGCATCTTCAAATATCATGGGAGGATGCATTGCATATGGTACAAAACCGAAGATACTGTATATCGCCCAACGGCGGGTTCCTGACTCAGATCAAGGCATGTCCATCCTGCAGGCCATCATAGAGGAAGATCGTTGACGGTGACGTAGGAGTACGAGTCGATATACAAAGCCCACAACGCACTTGCAAGCTACCCTGTGCAGCAACGGTCGACCGTTGCAAGACGAAAAAGGGAAGACGATAGCGGCGACGAGATTGACCTAAGGTACGTCCACCTGTCATCAGCATCCACGGTTTGTGCTAACCAGGTCAATTCAGAGGGGACGAGAGGAAGCGGCCACTTGTGGCTGCGCAGGACGATTCTGCGATGGAAATATGACAATAACGTCGATCATTTTGAAGCCAAGTTCGCGACATGTTTTACTTGCCGCTGCTGTACTATAGCATACAGGAATGCTCTGTCGTGGTTTCAGAGCTCGTTGCGGGGGTGACTGTCCACCGGTACTTTATCATTCGTTCAATTACAGTCTATTACAGGTTCTTTATCTTGGCCTTCTCTTTCTCTTGGATAACTCTCTTGGCGTGGACATCTAGTGTATGAGAAGAAAATGTCAATCCACGCACACTAATGTATGAATAGTGAAATCGAAGACGGACCTCGGCGTTTCACCCATGCCTCGACTGAAATACCTGCGAACACAACTGCTGTACCAGCCCATTGACCGGCGGTCAGCTTGTGGTTGTACACGATAACCGAAAGCAACATCGTGAAGAGCTTGCGTGTCAGGGTGATTGTTCTGTAGAGGTGGTGACATGAGCTAAACTCAAAAGAAGCTTCTATGTATATTGTCACTTACACCAGTGTGAGGGAGCCAAAGTGTTGGAGCGTCTCAAAGATGAAGAGCTGGCCTAGGGCACCCGTGAGCGCAAACTGGGCTAGAGGGCTGATCACTGACGGGTGTGTGCGAATGAAATCAAGGGCACCCTGCAACTCCGTTCCGCTATGCGAAGGATGAAGGACAGGGATGTAGGGTAGAGGAAGGACAGAAATTACGGTGGTGAGGAGGGTGCAGAATAGATTTATCCAGAACATCATCTGTTGTCCGGACACTTTGAACCTCGCAAAGATCTCATCCTGCGTCGAGTTCGTCGCGCCGTCAATGGCGAGGTTGATGAGAAGGTAGGCGATTCCAATGAGTTGGGTGTACATCGAAAGGTCTTTGGCACCTCCGTCACCGTGCTTCGACTTTCCTGGTTTTTCCTGTCCGAAGCCCATGAACATGGTGATTCCAAGCGTGACCATGGCGACAACAAGGTACTTGTGAGGGGCAAATTTGCGACGGTAGAGCAGGACGTTCATGAACATGACTGGGACAAGTTTACAGGACTTGCCAAGAACCATTGCGGGATATGTGATGTAGGACAGAGCAGCAAAACCAAACGGCGCGGCGGAAGTGATGAAGATAGCGCATTGGAAGTAGCGCAAGAGGAGCGCATTGGTGCTGTACCGCTTTTTGTCATCGACGTGGTGCGCTGTGTTGATTGATTTTGCAGAGCCATTGGTCTTGACAGACCCTTTCGTCGCAGGTTTCGCAACTAATGTACTGTGGTGGAGGCCTAGTAGGTCTATGACAGACTGACTAGGTGTCCGACGGAAGAAGAGGTAGAGGATGGCAGATATTGAGCTGAGTGCGCTCTGGCATGTTCCCATAAATAACGGTGAGCGGAACTTGTCTTTAGAATCGTCGACTATTGATTGAAATGGGACCGATACTGAGGAAGAGACGAAGTCAGTATTGCCGACGATATACTCTCAATGTAACAACATACGTCGCTCTTGAGCAATCGCCCATAGCTGCGAGCTTTTTAGAAATAGAGTGATCATTAGAACGTACAAACTCACCAGAAACATCGAATATACCCCAGCAATACACGAGCCAAGCCTAATCCGCTCCGAAGTCAGCATCTCCGTACTAGATATCAGTTTGTCTACCTACCTGATGAACGTCATCTTGAGGTCGCTGTAGCCTGCAAAGGAGATGGTGGTTGTGAGTGAAAGAGCGAAGGTTGTGCGTCCGAAGTATTGACGGGGGCTGGGGTCTACGTGTCAGGTCTCTGCATAGTCAAGGTCGAATTCTGCCGTTGAAACTTTGAAGCATCAAAATCCGACACAGCAGCGCAGATCTTCAGATCTTCAGACGTGGCACGCACGTGACCTCTTTGAGGATTCTCCTCGTTTAACTTCTGGGCTGTTTGGTACACTGTCTTGACTCTCGAGTGTACCACGCATGTGCAGTATAGCGGCGTACGCAGTGTACAACGGCCCGACGCGAAGATTGTTGTTTTCGAAAATACCTGACGTGTCGTAACGGGATACCGACGCGTCTGTGTCGCGATCACACTGTGTTCTCTCAAGTCAGGGTACAGTACAGTAGCAGCTCAACGAACGATGGAGGCGTTCCCGACATCAGCACAGCGGGAGTAGGGTTAGATTGATCGTCACGCTCATGTTACAGGTTGTGTGGATTTTGTAGCTCAGGTTTGTCGCCGCGCTGCCTTGATAACAGGCTCAGAAGTCAAGATACCGTGACAACAAGCTTGCCGCTACCGAATAAAAATCAATACGAGCATTAAATAACAGAATTTTCACTTGGACTAACATGTTCTTATCTGCCTCCATAACTCGATGCGCCTCTTGGATCTTCTCCAGCGGAAACACTTCGTGAATACTCGTACGGATCTGTCCGTTGACTGTGAACTCGCCGAGAACGTCCTTTTCGAATCTGCGAAATGAAATTATTCGGTGTGATGAGCACGACATACGAGATACACATAGCTAAATTATACTCGCTTGGCAATCAGATCTGCCTGGTACTCTGGAGAACGGCTGCGAAGAGTTGAGCCTTCAATCCGAAGCCTCTTGTACAGAATTGGACTGATGTTGACGTTGTCGACAAGGCCGCCTGTGGTATTGCGATAAGCTCCAGCTGATTGCTTGCGAATGTTGGACTTACCGCTGAGGGTGGCAAGGATAGTCATTCGGCCATCTCTAGCAAACGCTTCAATGTTCTTATGCCAGTGGCTTTTACCAACAAAATCGATGATCACATCCACGCCTTTGCCGCCAGTAGTCTTCTTCACCTCTTCGTCAAAGTTTTGAGTTTTGTAGTTAACACCGTGAGTAGCACCGTTGGGCATCTGCAGCAAATAGTCGATTTTTTCCTTGTTAGATGTAGTGGCTGTGATTGTTTTACTAGAAGCAGGAAGACTGTGAGTACGCCAGACTTTACCGCTGGTTTGAGAGGACGTACGCGCCATAGAGACGTGCAAGTTGTATAGCTGCTATGCCTACGCCAGACGCACCAGCGTGCACGAGGACGTCTTCGCCTTTCTTCAACTGAGCAATGACGATCAGGGCCTGGTAAGCTACAAGACGGAGGTGGGCATTTCTGCATACGTCAGGTGCAAATTCGCAGACGCACCTGTCAGGAAATTTTCGGGAATGCTTGCTGCCTCTTCCCAGGTAAGATTCTTCGGTTTGGGCAGTACGTGAGTTTCGAGAAGGCGGATGTATTCTGCGTAAGCGCCCTGAGGTGCGTGAGAGGTAAGATCGTGTTTCGTGCCTACAGCACGGGAGAGAAACTTACGCCAGATGCCAGACCAATGACCTCGTCTCCAACCGCAAACCGTTGGCCACTGCCCTCGCCGATTTCCGCAACGGTCCCGGAAAACTCAACGCCAAGGGTGTCGGGAGCACCAGGAGGCAGAGGATAGTTCCCGTTTCGTTGTAAGATGTCCATCCGATTTAGGCCAAAAGCCTTGATCTATATGGCAACATGAGTACCAGGGATTTGTGGCGGGTGGAAGGTGTAACGAGCACTGACTTTCACAAGGACTTCACCTTGTCTGGGCGAAGGCTTCTCGATCTCACCGACATAGAGATTTTCGATCGGACCTTTCCCATCCTTGACGATGACTGCTCGCATGGTCGGCATTACTAGTCCAGGTCGTAAGCAATTCAAGACGGACTTTGATAGCAGGCGTGCTGATGGCAGCATAGCGGGGGATGAACAGGTACGAGCACGCACCTCACAACTTGAAGTTTTACGGTTGTACTGCAGGTGGTGGTTGCGATTCAAGATCGTTGGCGGAGCGTCCTTTCCGTGCAGAGAAAACTGAGCTACGGGACTACGGACTTTGTCGGCCATGTCCTTCCATGGCTACTCACGAAGAGTTTGGACGGAATGAAGACGGGCTGATGGAATAAGACGCGTCGTGCACGTGATAAACGCGTTTTCGTGACGCGATCGCGAGACAGCGGCAGTGGCGGCTCTCACTCTCTCTCACTACAACACATCCTGTTGAGATGCCTGAGAAAATACGGCGGAAACGCAAGAGCGACCATGCAACTGAGCCTTCCACTCAGCGTAGTCAGGAGCAGCAGTTGGCCAGAGTAAGCCGTCACCTTGGACCTTGCGTATCCATAGCATTGTAAACCAACTCTTCAAGCTTTAATAGAAATCCGTCAGAGACCACCTGGCAATTGTTAGCATTGCAGTGCTTGTTAGTCTGGTTATATATGTGTGTCGTCAATGTATTCTGGTAGAGGATGTGACGCCAGCCCAGGCGCTGTTTGAGGTGAGGGATCTCAAGGGGAAGGGGATGGGGATGGTGGCGCGAAGAGATATCAAGGTGTGTTTTCTCCGTATTCTGGGAACAAGACAGTAAATGACGTTGTGCTTCAGCGAGGCGAGGTAATTCTGAAGGAGAAGCCGCTGTTTGTGGTTCCAACTGAGGGTCAGTCAGTCCTGCATGCCTCGTAGGCGAGACAGTGCTCTGATCTTATGGCAATATAGTCTCTCACATGTTCCCCGGAGCGCTGATAATGAACTCGCTCGCTCTCCTAAAGCCCATACAGCGGGAGGCGTTTTGGAACCTTTCGTATGTCAACCTCCCGGGACATCTTGTAGAGGGCACGCCTGAGCACAGCGAGGGACTTGCGCTCGCCATTTTCCAAACTAATGCGGTGGCTGCGGGAGGTGCTGTTGGGATTTTCCCGCAGATGGCAAGACTCAACCATGGCTGCTCTAGTGCTTTCAACTCGGTGTACTCATGGAGACAGAACGAAGGCGTGATTGTTGTCCACGCGCTGAAGAGCGTACGACAGGGACAGGTAGGTGCCGCCTCTGAGCAGCGTTGGGTTTGATTTGATTGAGCAGAGTGCTACTAGGAATTGTTGACAACCTATGCGGACACAAAGCGGCCTCGGGACGAGCGCAGGCAAGTGGACAACAACTTGATATGTTTCATGATGTCCGTAAGGGAATGGCGATGAGCTGACATGGCCGACACACAGATCATTCTTGCAGGCGCACTACGGATTTACATGCCAGTGTAGCGTCTGCTCACTTGATGCTGGCAGATCGCAGTTGTCAGATGCGCGTTTGGTGAAGATGGCCCAGTTGTACTCTCGGTTCAAGAGCTGGGGAGATGGGACCCTCAGCGGACGAGAGGCCATCGATATTGCAGGCGAGATATGGCGGGTTGGGGAGGAGGAAGGATACCACAGTGAGCGAGGACAGCTCGCTGCTGACGCTACGTACATTGCGGCCTCGCATTCCGAGTGTGTGATCTCTGCTGTCATGCCGGGCTTGTTCTCAACTGACCGCCCCCAGTGCAAGCGCGGTACGGGTATGGGCGAGACTTGCGCGGGAATGGTACACGTACGAACTTGGGGCCGACAGCGAACAAGCAGAGGGCATGGCAGTGCTGTTTGAACATCCGGAGAGACACAGCGGATGGGCAACGAGGCGAGCTGAAATTGTAGGTGGTCTGACTTGATGAGACCTATGGTTACCAGTGTACTCCGTCCCGGGCCCAGTATAGGCCCATGTCTGTAATAAATGGACTATATATCGTACACTGGATGTCGAGTAGAGCCTGGCCGTATTCCTCAGGCTGACATAAGCAGTTATTGTCCATTGGCGCGGTGATCACCCCACTGTATTTAGTCTTCACTCACACCAACCAACCTCGCTCGTTCTCCACGCCCGCCGCAACACTCTCTCTTCCTCTCACTCCTTCACTGCCATGGCCGGTCTTTCGACCTCAGATGTCGCCATTCTCGGCGTCGGCATCACCGCCGCCGCCGTCTACCTATTCAAAGACCAGCTTTTCGCATCCAAGCCAAAAGCCACCCCGCTGGCCGCGGCAACAAGGCATGCCACCGGGGGCGGAAACCCGAGAGACTTTGTGGCGAAGATGAAGGAAGCGGTCAGTACTTTGCCCTCTGTGCTCCGTCACCTCCGAGCTGGCTAACGCGCCTGCCACGTCGCCTGAAGAATAAGCGCATTGTCATCTTCTATGGTTCGCAGACTGGCACAGCCGAGGAATACGCAATCCGTCTCGCAAAGGAGGCAAAGTCCAAGTTCGGCCTGGCCTCCCTTGTATGCGATCCGGAGGAATACGACTTTGAGAACCTCGACGAGCTACCCGAGGACTGCTGCGTTTTCTTCGTCATGGCTACCTACGGCGAAGGAGAACCCACGGACAACGCCGTTCAGCTCTGTCAGAACCTCTCCGACGACTCCTTCGAGTTCTCCAAGGGCGAGCACAAGCTCCCCGGTCTCAAATACGTCGTCTTTGGTCTCGGCAATAAGACGTACGAGCACTACAACCTCATCTCCCGTAACGTCGACAGGGATCTCGAAAAGATGGGTGCTATCAGGATCGGTGAGCGCGGTGAAGGTGACGACGATAAGAGCATGGAAGAGGACTATCTTGAGTGGAAGGACAGCATGTGGGAGGCATTCGCCCAGGTAATGAACGTAGAGGAGGGCCAAGGCGGAGATTCGCCCGACTTTGCGGTCACGGAGGTCCTCGAGCACCCGCCAGAAAAGGTCTATCTTGGTATGTGTCCCATTACAATATGGTGCATTTGAACTTATCATGTCTCAGGTGAATTGTCTGCCCGTGCTCTCACGAGGACGAAGGGTATACACGACGCGAAAAATCCGTACCCGGCTCCCATTACCCTTGCGAAGGAGCTCTTTCAACAGAATGCGGAACGCAATTGCGTTCACATTGAGCTCAGCACCGAGGGATCCGGTGTCACCTACCAACACGGTGATCACGTTGGTGTCTGGCCATCCAACGCTGACGTCGAGGTCGACCGTCTTCTCTGCACCCTTGGACTCTTGGACAAGAAGGACACTGTCATCGGCATCGAGTCACTCGATCCTGCTCTTGCAAAGGTCCCTTTCCCCGTTCCCACGACTTACGGCACTGTTCTCCGTCATTACATCGACATCAGCGCTCTCACTGGTCGTCAAATTCTTGGGACTCTCTCCAAGTTCGCGCCCACTCCCGAGGCCGAGGCCAAGCTGAAGAATCTGAATAGCAACAAGGAGCTGTACCAGGCTGTCGTTGCCCACGGGTGCATGAAGCTTGGTGAGGTACTCCAATACGCTGCTGGAAATGACATTTTCGCAAAGCCCACAAAGGAGAACACCACCGCATGGAGTATTCCCTTTGACATTATCGTGTCGTCCATACCTCGTTTGCAACCTCGATACTACTCCATCTCGTCTAGCCCTAAGCTTTACCCCAATTCCATACACGTTACCGCTGTTGTCCTCAAGTACCAATCGGAACAGGCTGACACCGTCAAGCCTCGCTGGGTTTACGGCGTGGGTTCTAATTTCTTGCTCAATCTCAAGTACGCTACGAACAATGAGCCTATGCCATTCATATCCGAGAGCGGAGACCCCGAGCCAGCGAGTATCACTCAACCGACGTATGCGATCGAAGGTCCTCGTGGCGCATACAAGCAAGGAACGATTCTAAAAGCACCTATCCATGTTCGTCGCTCGACATTCCGTCTACCCACAAACCCGAAGAGCCCAATAATCATGGTTGGTCCTGGTACTGTGCGTATATTTTCCTCGTTCTTACTCCTTGATCTATTTACTGAGTTCAACATCTTCCTCAGGGCGTCGCCCCATTCCGTGGCTTTGTTCAAGAACGTGTTGCGATGGCCCGGCGCACAATTGAGAAGAACGGCCCCGAAGGACTCGCCGACTGGGGCAACATCCGTCTGTACTTTGGTTGCCGCCGGTCCGACCAGGACTATCTTTACAAGGATGAATGGCCCGAGTACGCCAAGGAGCTTCATGGCAAGTTCATCATGCGCAATGCCTTCTCACGCGAGCCTCCATACAAGCCCGATGGAAGCAAAATTTATGTGCAGGATCTGATTTGGGAAGACCACGCGGAGATTGCGGATGCTATCTTGAATGGGAAAGGGTACATCTATATTTGCGGAGATGCGAAGAGTATGAGCAAGTCAGTGGAGGAGACGTTGTGTCGGATCTTGGGCGAGGCAAAGGGTGGGAGTGCAGAGGCAGAAGGTGTGGCCGAGTTGAAGCTCCTCAAAGAGAGGAACCGTTTGTTACTGGATGTCTGGTCATAAGCTGACCATGCAGGACATGAGACCGAATAGACTAGATACTTGAGCGGAAACGTATGTGACTGCTTCAAATTCGAGGAGCTTCCTCCAATTCGAACGACACTTGCCATCATTTCATCATAGAAACAATTACACAGTATTCTCCTGTTTCGTCTTAGAGTTTGTATTGTACCCCGGCATACCGTATGTGACAAAATTCCGTGCATGGAGACCGGCGAAAAGAGCGGATTTCTCCGATGAAAGACTACACTACAACAACAACAGCAGCCAGAAGGGGTAGAGATAGACAGAAGGGAAACCATAGCAGCGATCGTGAGTCGTATCGGTCATCAAGTCATGAAGAATCGTAACAAAATAAATCAACGCCTGTCTTGCGTCAGACCTTAGTAATGTGCCTTCTCTTTCACTTCGTCCCAGAACGCATCCCACGACTTTTTGCGCTCGTGGTCGAGCTGCGAGGTTGGGATGACAGTCCGAGAGGATGGCGTCGTAGCAGGTGAAGGGTGAGCCATCGCTCCATGAGCAAGCTGAACGCGTTCGACAGCTTTAATCAAGGATGCGGTTGCAGGGATGGAGGTGATGTCGATTGCTGAAGTGGAGGGATGGATGGCGGTAGACGAAATCGAGTGAGTTGGTGCATGTTCCTGCGAACCATCGCGCGCATCGGCGGGAAGGGAGACTTTGTGGGATGCAAGGAACGGTCGCACGACTGGTGACGGAGTACGGCGGGAATGACGTCGGATGAATTCAGGTGGCCAAGCAGCTTTCTCGTCAATGTGAACCAGTCGGGCTGTCTTTCCAATGTCCCCTTCACCATCTGAGTAGTCAGGCACTTCACCAGGGGCGACTTCCCAAGCTCGTTTAGGCGGCTGAAGTGAGTGGTCCCGCGAGTCAACGAGCGTGGTAGAAGAGTCCGTCCGAGATGGCAAAGGAATTTTCTCCGCAGATCCCTCGTCTTCAGAGTCTGACGACGAGTCCTGGTTATGGGAGGTGAATTTAATCGTACGACGCGCTGCTTTGGTCCTCTGGCCATGACGCGCGTCTTTCTTCCGCAACAGTGCGGTATGAAGCTTGCTGTCAGGTATGTCAGAGAAACTCTCGGGTCGATAGAGTGACCGCTGCTTGGCAAGCTTCCCTGGGTTGGTGGGGTTTGTAGCAATCGGGAGTTTGACGTCAGAACCATGTAGGACTGCGATGTCATTATGTTGAACGACTGGCGCAAATGGACCGTGTGTACCAAGGAATCTATCCCAGAATGATACGATAGGTGCGAAAGTACCAGCACGGCGCGAGTCATTGGGAAGCTCGGTTGCATAGTCAGCCAGGTAGCGGTCCCATTTCTAGATAAGAGAAGTTAAACGAAGACATGCGTGACGGCGACAGCAACTCACCTCATCAGGGTTCTCACCAATCTTTGCGTGAAGGAACCAGTCACAGGCCAGACCGGCAACAAAAAAGAAGCAGAATGCAGCACTGAGACCTTTCTCGACGCCTGTTCCCCAGGCAAGACCGTCGTGCATCCAAAAGCGATCCCAGACATTGCCCCAAGCAGGATTGTGGGAGAAGATAGCCACAGTCTCCGTCACGCCGAAAGCACCAAGAGAGGATGCACCTACTCTCAAGGCGATTCTGGCGCCACGAGGAAAAGGAAGCAGGCAGAGAATGGTGCCGAGTGGGGTAAATACACCAGCAAGCACTATACGAGTAAGGAGAGAGGGATGCACGATGACGGAAATGGCGAGAGCGAGTGCACAGCTGAAAGTATTGCTCAGACCCAACACGGGGAATCAAGTGCAGGAGAACTCACTATCCGGAAACGCCAATCAGGGAGATTGCGGCATATTTCCATTTCCCCCCCAAGGCAAGACAGACCAGCGCAGAAAGTGCCCATATAGCCAAAAAGACCTTGTGCCCGAGCGGCGAGGTAGATGTTGTATTCGGTAGCAGTATGGAGAGAAAGGTAGCGAAGTGTACTATAGTCTTGTTCGTTAGAAGCCATGCGCCGTGCCATACGCCATGATGCGCACCTCCAAATGCATAACCGCCGCAACATCCGCCGATTCCACCTCCCAGGTACAGAGGCTGAAGCCGCGAAAGAAGGGAAGGCTTCTTGGTTGGAGGAGCCTGGGCCTGTACTGAAGAGGGAAATGTACGCGTGCGGTCGAGGGTGAGGAAACAGCCAGCAAAAGTAAGGATAATTGACACGATAAACAATGGCAGCGCATAGGCGAGAGTATAAGAGGTGTTGGGAAGTAAAGACAGCAAGTCGTGAGTGTCGTTAGTGGTCATGGCCATGGCGAGATATTGGGAAGAGCGGCGCGCAAGAAGAGTACACAGCAGCTAATTGAAGCAGAGCAGACGTCTGGGGCTGCGAGGGACGACGAGCACCTCGTCGACGGTCTCCGAGGAGGAGGGGATGGAGGAAGGAAGAGTAGACAGTGAGTAGACTGTGTAATCGCTCAAAGTCACGTGTGCGCATGTCATCTGGGACCGTCGATGAAAACGCCGGGTCTCCGTCATGCACAAACTGACCCTCCTCCCTCTCGGTGCGGCTCGCACTGTCCACCTTCCACGACATCTTGCTCGTCTGCGATGTAGATGCAGCGTAGTGGCCCTACACACACTCCCTCCAGCACTCGAACAGGCTCGCCACGACACACCCTCAAGCAGGAACACAGGCCCATCGCCTCCACAGGGCTCTGTACCCGTCGACCATTCGGATCGCCCCTCGCACATCCCCGATTCTGCTGAACCCAACGATACAGCAAGGCAGCGTACAGCAGTTGGAGTCGTAGATATCGGAAAGGTGGAGGAAACGCTGAGATCGTGGGCAGCGAACACCACAATTGCTATCCGAGGGCGTGCAGACCAATACACTGCATCTGCTATCACTTCATTCGCTCAGCTCGCCCGCGAGCTGAACAAAGTGACTGGGTACCAGGAGATAGAGACCTTGAAGCGGGCAGTAACAGCGCAAGGTGCGTCGCTGCACTGTTGTATCATCTCAGCTTCTCTAAAGTCCCTCAGAGACCCGCATCAGCGTTGCTCGTGTAGCCGCACGAGAAGCAAAGATTGCTTACGAGCGAGCTGTGCAGGAACGAGCACAATCACAACGCGAGGTCAACGATCTGCTTCAGCGCAAGTCGTCTTGGACAGATGATGATGTTGGGCGTTTCACTGCTCTTGTACGACGGGATCACCTTCTCGAACAAGCGGAGAATCGTGCAAAGCAGGCAGCCGAGACCACAGAAGACGAGGTCGAGCGCGAGTTCACCGAGCTCATGCGTGTCATTCTGAACCGTTATCACGAAGAGCAAATTTGGTCGGACAAGATTCGCAGCGCATCCACCTACGGTTCGCTCACTGTCCTGGGTCTCAACATGTTCGTCTTCATCCTCGCAATCGTCCTGATAGAACCGTGGAAGAGAAAACGATTGGCACACACATTTGAAAGAAAGGTCGAGGAAATGTCATCCGAGACTATCGCCGCGTTCGAGGTCAAAACGCATAACCTTGTTGAGCTGCTACAGAAGCAGGAGCACGAGCTGTCTAGATTAGCGGAGGTAGTTGCACACTCTCTTAAACCCTCTACGGTCGCGGAGCAATCAGCCTTGCAGCGAGAAAAGGTGGTAGTAGCTGAGGCTCCCCCCCTCCGGGAAACCCGCAACAAGAAAGAGCAGCTGTGGACAGTGGTAGTATCAGCATGTGCTGCTGGGGGGCTGGGCTGGTTAGTAGGCTTCTATCTTTCAAGAACTCTGTGAAGGACTCATACAGTAGCGCAAAAAGTCTTGCCACACCGCGAGCGCGCCCTCTCATCTTTGCGTATAACTTTGTGTTGACAATTTTTACACGCTCTTTATCATGTACAGATTATGTTTCTAGTGGAAACAGGTTAATCACGTTGTGCACGAGAAACTGCGTAACACTGCGTAACAACCAACATTTATGCTGTCGACACTGGGTAACCACGGCCCAATTTCCGGTGGAAAAACATGAGAAATACGTGAGAAAAAATGGTGATTTTACGGTACCTTTTTGTAGCAGAAATAGCGCCAAAAAACACTGAATATTTCATCTTGTTTTTCTTGTGAGCGAATGGATGAAAAAGTGGCTTTTTTCTCAATGCGTTTTTCCGGCCTTTTGGTTTCTGTTGAAAATACCATTGAGAAACGCTCCGTTTAGGCATCACCAAAAGGCCGGAAAAACGCATTGAGAAAAAAGCCACTTTTTCATCCATTCGCTCACAAGCAAAACAAGATGAAATATTCAGTGTTTTTCGGCGCTATTTCTGCTACAAAAAGGTACCGTAAAATCACCATTTTTTCTCACGTATTTCTCATGTTTTTCCACCGGAAATTGGGCCGTGGTTACCCAGTGCGAGAAAGGCACTGAAAAAGAGTACATATTTCCTCGAATATACACCTTCTGGAAAAAATTTACATTGTTTGCCTCACAAAAGTGGCCTGTTCTGTTATACCTTTTCCAACAAACTTGTTCTTGTAGAATGGCACATCTTATCTGTATTTTGCCTGATGACATAGATTGAAGAATGGTCTGAACCTAAAGGAAGCTGAATGGCCTTTGCATACCAATATCTCCATTTATCTCTGTAATAGCAATCTATTTGAACTATGTTGCAGATGAGAAACAGAGACAAAATGTACTCTTTTTCCAGGTCAGAAGATTGACTGTTAGTTCAGTGGAGAAAGTGCAAAAAACAGAGATTATTTTCTGAGGCAAATATTTTCAAAAGGAAAAATGTAAGAAAGTATATACTCTTTTTCAACTAGGCACTGATAGGATATATGTGGCTCGTTACACAGTGTAAGATAGACCCAGGTCACGTTACGTCATCATCAGGAAAATAATGAAAACTTATCTTAGTTTACCAATGTAAAGTCCAACTTGCAAGATAAATGTTGACAGGGGTAGGTCTGCATGTGTCAGTACTATAGTGTCTGATATTGTGCAGAACGTAATGCCCTGCTCCGATGAAACACTAACTACCACCCCGGACACAAAAGGGGCCAGGAACCAGCACACCAGACCTCAGAGAGGCAATCATGTGAGCAAGTTATGTGTGGTTGTGTGTAAGAATGCACGAGGGGGTCAAAAGAGTCCTAAGCTTTGCCTAATAAAGCAAGAGGTATTGCAAGCAGCGACGAGTGTGGCCAGTTGGCCTTCTAAGGTAAGACGAGAGGGCAAGCTTTGCAAAACATGCAACAAACGGATAAGCAAAGTGAAACACGAACACAAACGCAAGACGAGAAGTGAGCGCAAGAAATGCTGACTGTCAAGAGCACAACCAAACTCTATGAAGAGCGAGGAAGTGACGACAGGGAGAGAGGAACGACGAGCGGACTCGCGTGGACGATGACGACAGGAGTGTAGGTGATGATAAGGAGTGGAGACACGACGACGAGGGATCAGCTGACAATGAGCTAAAGACCAGGATATATTAGCAAAGTGATGAGACTAGTACAAGGTGAACGTCACCTAAAGACCAGGAGGTAGAATCTGAGGTCTTTAGGGAGCTACAGGGTGGGTTTATATACATCTCAGACAAGGACCCCTGGTACCGGGTCTGTACTCCTAACACTGCCGTGGGAACGTATGGTGTGCTATGGTGCAATGTTCTACAATGTTCCAGCACCTTCTATGATCATGTGACCGGTCTGTCACATGCACTTGATCACATGCAGTAGCCATGTACCATCGATAAGATAAGATAAGGAAATTGAGAAGATAGGATAATGAAAATAAAAGGAAAAGAAAGGAAAAAGTGTGCATGGTCGTGACACTGACACTACAAAAACAGAACTCAAAGAAACGCAACGCAATGAAAGAAGAAACGCAACACAGTAACTCAGTAAAGAACGCAGTGTTTAACGCAACAAAATGAGAGTCCTCCTTCTACTCGAGACACCTACTGTTCTGGTACGGGAATCCTACCCGTGACGTACTCGGACTTGCTGTGCCCGCAGATCACTGCAAACGTGCCAGGGTATGTAGGACAAGAATGAATCATGAGATGCACAACATGTGGCAGAAGAATCTTGATGACGTTGATCTTGCACTCGGGATCATAAGGGCTGTCATAGAAGCGGGTGCTCAGGCCACAGTTGAGATGAGGGTCAATGACGTAGAAACGTGGCTCACAGCTCTCGCAAGGCTGTGGCAAGAGGGCTGGGCCCGGGATGTTTTGGAGAAGGAAGTTGTCGGGGTCCTCGTATAGCTCGAACAAGAGGAGTGTCACAGATTTTCAATGTTTCTACAAGACTTGCCTTACCAGGCAACGGTATTATGGGGAATATTTAGGCGCTTATCCAGCGCTTATCCGGCATCTATTTAGGCGCTTAACTGGCACTTATCTGGCGCTTATCAGGCGCTTATTCCAGCGCTTATCAATTGATGCGCTGATGCGCCATCTGTCTCTGATGCGCTGATGCGCTCCTTTCCTTATCTGTGTATCACATGATAGAACTCTCTGAAACCTTGTGGAACATGCTGGAACTATGATGTCATAGTATAGAACATTCCATTAGATGATGTCATAGTTCTTAGAACCTTCTGGAAAAGTCTAGCCTTGTCTTAGAACAAGCTAGAACAAGTCTAGCCTTGGGACTGGGTCATGGGGTCAGGTCATGGGGACAATTGCTATTGGTTAATTATTGAAGTGGCACCACTAGGGCATAGGGCATGCTTAGTAAGGTTGATTACTTTGCTTACTCATGTAGGTATTAGGGGTCTTAGGGTAGTACCTGGGGTCCTCCCCTTCATGTATATATAGAGGCACTCCTGAGGGCATATCTCCTCAGTCTTATCCACTCCGTTGATAAAGGATTACTCAGTACCTCACAGTACTTTGCTCACCACACCTCTCACACTCTATCTCACTCTATCCCTTCAAGTTTATCAACTATCTGGTGAGTGTAACCCTTACTGTTTCATTTGGATAAGACTGCCCCTACTCCCTCACGTCTCTGGACATGCTGGAGGTTTTCTTTCCCTTTCTTCTAGGTCTTGTGCCTGTGCGTGGGCCCCTCTACAAATCCTCTAGAAATAGAGGTAGCCAGACCATAGGCTCTAAGTGGTAGTCGTGTCTAGGCCTTGCCTTGATGCACACAACTTGAATCAACCTCTCTCCTGACGCTCCTAGAGCTGATCAGAGCAGGGGTTGGCATTATGCCAACACGATGAAAGTGTGCCGCCCCACAGGTGATAGTGGAGTCTGGTGTCAGACACTCGTTATAAGAGCTAGACAACAGGACTAGGAGCCCATGAGTGCCTAATGGTTTTCAGCTCCGGCTCACGGACTCTTAGTTACCGGGTTTCCTTTTGTATTCCGTATATGGTCGCTTTATTGTTCTTTCATCACGCAGACACATCTGTATCACAGATATTCCTTTTTGGGTCGCCTGAGGGCTCTGTCTTATATACCTTCGCCCCCGCTCCTGACACTCCATCGTGCTCTTTCTTTTTCGCACCTGGAGTGAGTATTCTTCGTTGTCCCTCACATATGCAATATGCTCACAGCCTGTACCTTTAGTTAACTCGCTCTGCTCGTGTGTCTTAGGTACAGTCATTATGCTAAT
>JABYQR010000389.1:0-40246 GCA_022592445.1 Cytidiella melzeri | reverse complement strand
GAAGGAACCGCGAAGGATGTGGCCTCCTTCCATCCATTGCTCGACCAGCATTCTAAATGCTCGCATATGCTTGCAGGCACCACTCCGTTGAAGCCAGTCTGGGCAAGTACAGGTTGCTGCTCCGGTAGGGTGCATAGTGAGCCAGTAGAATGTATGTTCGCTGCTCATTGATGCGCATTTTGCCCACAGCTCGTAGGGCCGTGCACTTGGGACAGGCGCCAGCTTTCTCGACGCAAAGATGGCATGTGCGTCGGCATCACGTCGTTCATCAGCTGGATACCATGCAAGCCAAGGGCAAGGTGCACCAGATGAGGTATGCAAACGCGAATTCGATGATGTCGCGGTGATCACTGAATGGCCGAACCGCTTATGTTGCCAGGTATTGTACTGTGTGACCATACAATGCTGTGCATAGATTTGAGGAAGAATATTGGAGACAAGACGATAAAGAAGCATGTCAAATCGTAGGCAATGGCCGGAGTGCTGCCATTGAGGTACGTATTTCCGCTTCAAGTTGCCGTTGAGCGATTCTAGGTGGTTAGTCGTAGGAAGCACACCCTGTACCGGGATTCCTAAGTGATCGGCCGCTTTCTTACGCCCGTGAAGGGACCAGCTACTCCATAGCTCCCGAGGCATCCAGGTCGTGAGCAAGTAGTCCAAATACTTTGCTACGCCATCGAGGTACTGTTTTCCGTCTCTATCCAATCCTAGGAAACTGAAATCTTCACGAGCTCGATTGATCAAATGCAAGCCGTCTGCGTGGCCAGAAGTCTACAAGAGATCATCTTGGGCACGGAATCTGGTAAGTAATCTGCTGTACGTACGCTTCTTCCAGAGTTAACAGTCTGCTATTTGCATATATGCGCCAGTGGGACTCGCTACGCGGCAGCGAACTCTTCCGTTTATTCGTCCAGCATTGGCGAATGTGAAACTTACACAGCAAGAGGATGAGATCGCTCCACACACGTAGAAGGGCACCGCGCTCTTTGAAGTCCGTATCTGTGATTGCAGCGTACGGTGTAAACCTTTCGCCATGCCGCTCGCCAAGCCAGGATTTCCATCCAGAGAGAAGCTCCGCGAGAATGTTCGTGTCATATCCTGCGTGTGTTGCGCAATTACCAGATGGGGCGGAGAACAAGAACATTGCTACTGGAAGGCCATGTCCGGACTCGTCAACTCCAAGGGCAATCCAAACGAGGAGCCGTGAGGTGCAGAGTCCAAACGTCCCATCTAGGACAAGCTGCTTCTTATGACAGAACGCCCATGCGGCATCTTTCATTTCTGGTGTCGAGATGGAGATTTTTAACCGTTCTCCCTCACTAGCACGGGCGCTGTACTGGAAGACGGATTTATGAAGGTCAGGCTTGAAGTGAGTACTGTCAGGATTCAGCCAATTATCGACGTTATGTTCTGCGGCAATCTTGACGTCAATACTAAAGGCCTTGCGATAGTGTTGTCGGTAAAGCCGACTGAAATCCGAAGGTAATATATTGTAGCGATGGTTTATGGTGGCGAGCGCGTTGGCTGGGCTCTGACCTCGGTATGCAAGGTGAGTGAGCATGTCGATATTGGTAGATTGGATCACATTAATCCTAGAAAAACTCAGATTATCAGACATTGTTGGGGCCAACATATAGGTAGCAGCGGCATACCCTGCTCCGTTTCCCAACTGCCTCAGTGCAACCTCAACAACGTGCTCATGCAGTGGGATAGCAGGGATCTTATCCAGCTCTGCTGTACGACATTTGTTGTTGTGCTCTAGGTAGGCAAGGACTCGCGTGACCACACTCATCTTACTGTCTTCCCCTATCTGATATGTCACGTCGGCATGAGCGAGGCAGCCGGTGTAGATGTATGCTGCTCGCCGAATAGCATGATCCTCACTGGCTCCAGCCTGGCCCGTCTCAGCTACCCCATAAGCTTCGTCACGTGTTCGCTTCTTCAAGTTCCCCTTCTTTCGTACCGATGTATCGTAACCGCAGACGCTTCAAGTAACAAAGACAACAAGATTAACATGTCAAATTCATGCAATTGAAGTGAGTGTTACTACCATTGGTATAGTACACGCTTCATAGTACCGGTACGGGTAGCCCACTTCGTTGACCATACTATACTCCACTTACTCTCTAACTGTTCTAGTGATTGAGAGTCCAAACGGTGCTGCACGCAAAGTTGAGTGGCCGCGACCTGACTTCCAGTAGAGGGAGAGAAGACACGAGTGTGAAATCGACCCGCGGACCGGAGCCGTGCCAGTTGAGTACGTTGTTCCTCACTACAATAAAGATATCTAATCTTGAGCTTGAGAATAAATCAGTACAAGAAGATGAGGCACATCGTGAATACGTACTTCAACGTTCTCGCGTCGCTCATCCCAACCAAGAGTGGGCAGGCCTTCAAGCCCGCTCGGGCCCAGCAATCCGCGTTTGACACACGAACCTCCCATGCTGTCCCACAAGCCAGACCGCAGCTGGAGCAGCATCCAGGGAGTAAGTGTTCGACTCTCTGCTACAGTGAATGTGTGTACTTACACTGGTATCGGACAATGCATCTGCAGCTCGCGTTTCCTCAACATTTTGGCTGTGATATGGCTGTGAAAGCGGGCCTTCCTGTGCACACAAGTGGAGAAGTTTGGGCATGGCTACGTAGTCGATAGCGTTGCTTCGAGCAAGGGGCAAAAAAACTTAGAAAGAGGCCAATGAGCGATTAGTTTTGAAGAGGGTGATTAGGGGAGGAGGAAATGCAGCTCTCTCTCGAGGCTGTTTGACCTTGACTCGACAATGTTGCTCTAGCAACACCTCATGCATATGCCGTAGCACAACGCGAATCCCCTGAAGCTGCAAATGGATTTTTGCTGAATGTGTTACACAGCCGTGCAATGCACTTACGGAAGACAGCAGTAAACAGTATTCATTCATGTGCTGCAACACGGTTTTTTTCTTTCTTTCTTTTCTTTTCAGAAACACGTTGAGCTACATTGTGGCGAATCCACTCAATCGAACTACTATTACCCTCAAGTCAGTGACCCAGCCAATAACATTACTTGGTGCAGCTACCCCGTTGCCACTGGCCCACCTTCTATTAGCGCAACTAATTTTTTTGGTGTCCAGTGGCGTACCTTCTCCTGCGGGGAACCTTTGAGATAACCCATACTTTGATACTATAACCCACCGACGCATAACCACTTCGCAGAGAATTCGCAATTATCAATGCCCGACTCTTCTACCCTATAGGGATACGCGCGGCCTTTCACGTGATCTAATCATGCGCCTCTGCGCTGTCTTCTCTTCTTCGACGACACCGCCTTCTCGATCAGGACATGAGTGGACTATAAGGACGCTCATACACAAAGGGGAGGCTTCTGAGGAGCAGAAGCGTGACCCAATATTGAAGGTGAAGAAGCCGAAGGAGAAACATATTCCGGCGGATGATCACCATGCCAAGGCGGAAGCTGAGGCCAATGCTAGGTCGGAGGAGGACAGAGCAAAGTTCGTCGACTGGTTTTTTAGAAATCTAACAGACGACCTGGAGTTCAAATCTCCATACTCCAGTTGGTGGGGGCCGCAGAGGGAGCGGCAATACCTTGCTAATGGAAGGCCAGCGGATGCGCTGGATTTCGGAGAGGATGAGTTTCGCCTTCCTGTGGCAAACAGTGATTCCAATTCGGGACGCGATGGTCATCATGAGGACGGTGGCGAGGTCGACCCCTCGCTGTCGGAATCTACGCGGTGGCGGGCGAACCCCAGTCAGACAGGACGTTTGGCTTGGGGGGAACCCACGGATGCGGGTTGGGGTGTTCTCTACCCTGCATCCGGCGAAGGATCCCTTCACCTAAGTGAGTGAAAGGGCTTTTGTGTGCCATGACCTGGCATGTTGGTGAATGTTGTGTTTCTTCAACGGAGGGGGGGTTATTTTCTCTTTCTGCGTAGTAGCGACAACGCGCTTAGACGGGGCTAAGTCATCAGGCCTAGGACATACCACATTCAACCGTCCTGAAAAAACTGTCAGAAAGTAGCAGTTGCAGCGGGCACTCGCAGCCGCAGGCCAACATGGGGCCGGAGGTCTATGTCTCCCTTTCTGTTTCTGCCAAGTATAGGTTGTGACACTTGGGCGGTGCCTGAACACCACTGCCTCGCTGTCCGGTCCACACCACTCATCCGAGGACTGTATAAAACAACCCACAATCGGGACGGGCGCTGGCAGCCGTTTCATGGTTTCGGATTATGGTCTCACATGTAACTACGTTACGCACGGACCTTTATAAACTTAGATAATAAAAAAAAAAAAAAAAAAAAAAAAGACACCGCCTTCTCATCCCCTGTCTCTTTATTCGCTTCCTTCTCTCTCTCCTCGCTTCCTTGTGCCTACTCATCACCTTCTCCCTCTCCATCACCCACGTCGTTCTTTGTTACGGCTGGCTGTCCACGATTATCGAGCTGACCTTGAAGCCTCTTTCCCACGAATGTGAACGGTGAGTTGAAGGTCGTACGTGGCTATGGCAGCTGGAACTTGGAACTTGGCCCTCCTCGACGACTCGATACGCGTACCCTTTCTGCAGACTCCTACCATCTCTTCTCCCAAAAACGACGACCACTTTAGCGGTGACTTGACGCCGTTCTCATTCAACAACTGACTACCGCACTGTCTGCCAGGTGGAAGACAAATATTTCACATTCACGTCTAGCTCACATTACCCACACAGAAGCTAGAGATCTTCACCGCAACAAACAGTCCTGCTTTCGTCCACTCGAAAAGACACGCCTTTGCTGTGCATCTGTTCAGTACTCATACTACACCGTCGTTTCCCCTCGTCCTCAGCCTCTTGCAGCTTCCCTTGCTTTTCACGTCTTGCTATACGGCCGGCTGTTCCGAGTATTCCCACTTTCTCTCTCGCCAGTCTCGCAAACAAACTCATCGACAAGCCATTCCTCCTCTGACAATCTGTGCTAGCTCACGACAGGCACTTCGACCCATGAGCCACTCGCCGCTCCACTGTACAGCAAGCACGGAAACAAGAGTACTCGCAAATTGGCAACAGATGCATCCTACTCTCGTCACTCTGTCTTCGAGCATCTGTAAACTCATCGCCAACATCGGGGCTTCCACCCGCGTTCGCTACCAGGCTGGAATGGATCATCTCTTCCTTCCAGAGGAGAAACAAGTCTCATCGCGTTTAGTCTACTCGAGGCTGCAGGGTGTTGAGACAGGGGGTTGAACGTGCGTCGTGCCATTCTCTACACCGCAGTGCAAATACTGCGATGACTGCCGGTATCTAATACTCTATCGAGGATCTAGACAGTAACATAAGCTTAATGGATGCACCCGCCTGGCAGACAGACGACATGTCTCGCTATACCGATGAAGATGAAGATATGGGCGCCGAACATCACAGGCGACTCATGCTCCCTGGTGCACGCTCAGACTTCCATCTGCCTCTCGACTGCGACGCTTTAAAGTCATTTGCGCCTTCAGGCTCATTCTTTTCGGCTGCATGCTGGCAAAACAGTGGCTTGAGACCCATTATTTCTCGCCTCGGTACGTTCCTACACGCTGAGTCTTATGTGTTTACCAATACCTCAGACGGACAAATGATCTCCAACGTCCCTATTCGCTGTCCGAACAACTTGAAAATTGGACTCGACCGTTGGCCCATCTCTTGCCCGTTGACAAGCTCACACAACATCGTGCGCAAGACAATCGATGATCGCCTAGAAGCATTTTTGCGCTCCGAGACGCATGAAGTCGATGACATCCCAAGGCCCGTCTCACAGAGTTGGGCATAGCAATCGCACATCTGACGGAGAGCACATGCAAATGTTGACGCCTTGAAGACTGACCTGGACGCGAATGGCCCACCCAGTGAGTAGTATCTACAATCCGCCAATTGTCGGACAAATGCCCGCTCGCTATCGATCTTACTCCAATCTCAGTTGCAATTCGAGCATATGACTTGGTCCAGACTTACTAGTACCAGACTGCGCCGTTTAGGCCCATTCGTGTCGTGGCGCCTATTCGGTGGGCTGCATACTCGACTCGTGTGGTGCACCCCGCCATCTACTCTTCATACGATTGCTCAAGGCACCTGCCGAAGGTCCAGGAAAGGCCTACGCATTGGATTGCATCGAACAGTACAGAAACACACACAGTGGCTCCTCCTAGACTAAAGGTATCCTCTGAATACCAGCTTCATCTCTCGTTGTCCGATATTCGCTCCTCTCCTGGTCTGCTGCACCGTATACTCATATTGCCGAACATTTTGCTCCCCTCGCGCTAGCGCAAGGCACATCTGCTTCGCTCTCTTATTGCATGCAGTGAATCCTGTATTGCTGTCTCGTCTCGTCGCCGTCGGTCTCCTGGTTCTCCCTCTTCTCGTTGGTTCATTCACGCGCAGCCTCAGTCTCGTCGTTCCTGATGGGCTCTCCTACTGTACGACGACTTATCTCAAACATTTACTCTATCAATCGTTCTGCCACCCATCGTATCTATTGCTCATCTCCACCGCCTCGCGTCACGCAATCCGAATTCTGGGGCTTCAACGAGCTGTGCGCGAGTAGAGGCTGACTCGGTGTCTCGTGGTCGGTGCAGGTTTACGCGCGCATGGTGCAGTCTTGTCTCGAATTTTTCCATGTGCCCTCAACGTTCAACATTGTCAGCAATGCCTCATTTACGCTGGAGACCTTCTATGCGCCCTAATTATCCACTTATCCAAGACGCTTTTTGCCGTCATCGCTGT
Organism: Cytidiella melzeri; assembly: GCA_022592445.1. Classification (NCBI taxonomy): domain Eukaryota; kingdom Fungi; phylum Basidiomycota; class Agaricomycetes; order Polyporales; family Irpicaceae; genus Cytidiella; species Cytidiella melzeri. Next base: position 33,516 of record JABYQR010000389.1, on the reverse strand, counting down.
GTTCTGCATGCTTTTTTTGAGATCCCAAGTGATATCATTCTCATGTTCTCCACTTCCCTCCGTCCAGTGTCCTTCCATCGTATCCGGCAAAACCTACGAAAATAGCGGGAAACATAACAGACGAAAGTCTCATCACATCGTCTTCTTCATTCCTATCGCTACCCTTGACCAGCGTGTTTACGATTCTGAGTCCTCTTCAAGCGTTTTCGGGTTGCCCTTCCACTCCTCCACCGTTCTCCCCTACACCTCTTGCCGTCCGGTCCCTTTGTCATTATCCACATCCGCACGCATCCTTTTCCTCCCATCCATCCATCCTCACACATTCCCGTGGGTGAAGCACACCCTATGTACGGTGTTGCCCCACCCGCTTTGTACGCGCTGTATGCCTTGCAAAACAATTCATGCTTTGCTTTGCAACTCTGCGTGGGCATGCTTGAGTGCCTGTGCTCTCATTTCGAGGATCAGTCCAAGTAGGTAGAGCAAAGGACGATACCAGAAATATACACTAGCAATGTCGTACATTTGAAAGAGCTATCGTTCGGACCCCACATGCGAAAAGTCAACAAGTACCAGACAACCGCCCCCAAAGCTAGCCTTTCCCCGTCCCATCGTCCTATCATGCCTTTGAATGTTGTTTCTGGGTGTAATCCTCCGGCACCCTTCGACGTTGAGACCTACTTCCCGCCGGACTCTAGTTGATTACATGGTGCCTCTGAGTCAGTGACTGGGTCGTCAGCTCCAACGAGGGATGCCTCCTCCACAGATTGGTGTGTTTGGGCCCGATAGCCTGTATTCGGGATCTCTGGATCTTATTGGTGATCTTCGACTTCGACGTTCACTCTTTCGACTCTGGCCGTTGCATACCCTCACGTCCTTCCTGTATGCGTCAACGTTGGCCGCCAGCTGAAGCCTTTCGTGGCCACTGATACTCACAGTCAGTCGAAAAACCGTGGCTTGGCCAGTTGACCGTGGACAGTGGACGCCTCGAAGGATCGACCCGAGAACAACCCTGGTACACCGCAACACACAGTACTCGGTGCGTTTACCACAGAACTCCTTCTGCATCGTCGCTCTTCTCAACCCCCTTGCAGATTCTTTCAAGAGCTACTTTACGACCTGCTGTTCTATCTTCGCCTAGTCTCTCGTAGCACAAGCAAGCACGCTCAGATCCGTTCAGCGGCAGACCATGTCTCCCCTGGTCATCTCAGGTGCTAGCTTGCGACAGGCTCCTTGACCCCCTCCAATGAACAGATGGCCGTTCCCATTCCCGTCGACAGCCAGCGCGCAATCAATAAGACAGTGGCAGGTGCGTTTTACTCTTGTCACTCTCATCTCACCGACTTATCGCCATTGCCTCTCTTCAGGACCCCTATTCGCCTTCGCTACGGGGCGGGAATGGATGCATCCTCGAGGAAGAAGCCTCGCCGTGTCTGGGAAGAAGAGCAGTAGTCGTAACTCATGTCTAGTCTTCAAGGTTTTGAGACAGTGTTGATTGTTGCTAGCGGTGCAGGGGTAAAAACAAGCGTCCACTCCGCCCCTCTCTACTCCCGGAAGTAGTGGGGATGCTGCGTCGACTGCATCATCCTTCGCGGTTGTACGGTGACAAACAAGTGAATTGACGACTGGACGTTCCTGAACAAGACCTCGTACATTCTTACACATCATGATAAATCCTATATAGGCACTGACTTTTGCATCAGGCACACTATATCCAACGGCCCAAACCGTTCTCTAAGAAAGTTGGAATCACTGGCACTTGATCTTATTGCGCACGATCGTTGGATTCTCATGGACGAATGGTGCCTATGGTCGACACAGTCGAACGCCTATCACGTGCCTTTGGCCTCTCCGCCGTTCCCCTGCCTATCTCTCTCTCCTCGACGAGCCCGTACAATTGTCTGCGCAAGGCCATCGAAGATCTCCTCGAAGCATCTGGGTGTTCCAAATCTCGTCGGACAGCATCTCCGGGGCCTGTCTTCAACACGGTCATTCGACGGGGAGCAAGTACAAGAGTATCTGGACGTGCTGGGGATTGACAAGGGCAAAGACGGACCGCCTCGTGAGGTGTGCGTTGCTAAGAGACTATCAGCGACGCTCGGTACCTCCGCCTGCAAAGTAGAGCTCCGCAGCAGACGATCGCATTGTCTGTGGCTACATAAGGTCCCTGGCGCAGTATCTCGTACTGCAAGTTATCGCCACTGGACGTCCTGCTGGGGCTTTAGCACCGTCTCCTACGCCTGCGCCTCTCCACTGGGCACTGGACATCAGCCACCGCGTCTACTTCATGGATGCACAGATTGTAAGGCATCCTGACGCTCCCATGCATGCCACTCCTATGTATGCGAGGCAGTCAACTTGCACTGGGTACGAGTACACGCATCCGCCTTCGGCTCCTACCGTGCCTTCGCTTTCGCAGTCTCCGTCCTGCACTCCACTGGCTGTCGGATAAATGTTAGGACCTACTCTCAGTTGCAGCTCAAGCATAGTCAATAGGGCTACCGGTCTGCGCTGTATGGGCTGGTTCGTCTGGTGGCGCCTGCTCCGAGTCAGTTGGCTGCATACCGGAATTGCGTGGTGTACCACGCTGTCTACTCGACGTACGATCACCCGAGGCCCCTGCCAAAGATTTGCGGAACTGGGTCGCATCCGCAGGCAAAGAAAGCTACACGAAGGCTCCTTCAGGGTAGAAGGCATTTGTTTCCTTGTGATGCCGACTTCATCTCTCGCTGTCCCATGTCCTACTGCTTTCCTGGGCTGCTGCACAATGTGCGCATAGCGTTTGACAAGGGTATTCCTTTCCCAAGCCCGAGGTGCATACACTTTCCCTCTCTTGTCGAAAAGCAGCACGTCCAGTATTCTCTCGCCTCATCGTTGTCGCTTTCCGGGATTTCGGTCTCCTCATTAACACATTCGCACCGCCTCAGTTTCGACATCTCTTTCGCGATTTTCCACCACACAACGACATATCCATCCTTTCTCAGCGAACCGTCCATCAACCACGCATGGTATATATTGCTTATTCACACCGCTTCACCACGTCTCGCAAACTATTCTTGGCCTAAAATGAACTGTACATCGATCGGCGTAGAGGACTCTCGTGGTCGGCGCGTAGCAAGCTCAAGCTGCGTTGACGCTGCGGGTCTTTGCGCGTGTTGTTCTTTCCCCTGGCCTTCGTCGATATCAGCAGCCGTCATGCACGCTGAAGACTCTCATTGTGTCCTACTTCACTGTCCCACTTGAGACGCTCTCGCACTAATTTGGTTTGTTCCTCCTCAGCGTCTTCGCCCTCATCAGCGTGTCTTGCATCTTTTCCTCCAGATTCCAAGGGATCTCGTTCTCATGTTTTCCACCTACCTCTGTCTATGCTGTCTCTCCTCGTGTCCTCGCATCCAAGAAAACCGACAAAGAACAATGAGACCAGACGGCTGCTCGTGCGTTTACGCTTCCGAGTTCTCTACGAGCGTTTTCGGGTTGCCCACCAAGCTTCAAGATTCACCTTGTACCGTCCCCTTGCCCGTTCCCCACATCCTTGCTGTCCCTTCATCACTCCGCACACCCGCTCATCCATTCATCCTCACTCGTTCCGTGGTCGCAGCACACCCTATATACCGTGTTACCCCCAACCCGCTTTGTATCCTAGTGTAGGTCCTCTATGTTACTCGTTTTTGTCAGGTCCCCATCAGTATATGTGTGTGTCGTGGCTCTACATATGTATGCCCGCCATGCAGATGTGTATTTCAGACATTGCAGTAAAATGCACTTCGAATGCCCTTGGAATTGACGTCGACTACTACGCATGCATACAAGTAATCGAAAGATTTATGGGGCTGCCGTGACTTTCGGTGTACGGATGGTGGATGTGTGATGTATCGAGCAGCGAGCTGTACACGTACACTAGAAGGGACTGTCGTCGAACTTTGCACGCGAAAAGTCGACAAGAAGCAGGCGGCCGTTGCCCAACGCTAGCCTTTCCCCGTGCCATTGACCTTTGAAACGCATAGACATCTCTCTGTGTGTAGGTGGAATCCAGAGAATCCTTCGACCTTGTCGTCCATCCAGAACCCACTTCCCGTCATCTGATCGATAGCATGGTGCCTCTGAGCTAGTGAGCGCTGTGTCAACTCCGATGAGGGACGATGCTTCGCCTGCTTCTTCAACAAATTGCAGCGTCTGCGTCGTGTCGGTCACTGCCCTGGCGTTCCTCCAGGTAGCAGAGTATCGCTTGCCGGATTCGCACTCGAGTACGAGAGTGATGTCGGTGTCGGCTTTTGCATGTTCTCGGTGGCTGATCCGCACAACACGTTCGTTACGGGAACTGACATCCCCTCGCGCAGCCAGAACCATGCGAGGGTCAGCGCCGTCAACTTGCTCGATTGTCCAGCAGTCGATTCGCGTAGTTGTCGTGTGCCATGGGACTGCAGAGTGGAAGAACCCCAATGTGCCGTGGGTGTATGGTAAGATCCGGCTCTCATACTTATCGTCGTACTCCATTTGATTTTCTGCTGTGCCATTGTCTCATCTTGAGACCAGTCCCAGAGATGCCCACACCCATCCAAGTCAACAAAGATGACATAGTGGTTGTGAGATGAGAATACTGCGTCAATGACACGTCTTGAGTGCTCGCGTAGGACATTTTGAAGTGTCCCGTTCCGAGCATCCCATACTCGCACTGTTCCATTATATGAGCCGGCAACCAACAGCTGCCCATCGTTGGAGTAGTGCGTGCAGCTGACACCCTGAGTAACATTGTTGTCCTCGTCCTGGCTGAGGGCCCTGACTCCCGCTTCCCAGATGTTGACAGTCCTATCGATTGCACCGGAGGCGATGAACCTGCCATCCGGAGAGAACGCGACAGCTCTGACGTCATAACGATGCGCTTCAAACAGCGACACCGCGCGATCAGAGATGCCTTCTAGATAGACGACATAGATAGCAGTAGAGTCAGATACTGCAAAGGCAAGCATGCCGGGGTTTGTAGTGGGCGAGAACTGCAGTGACAAGACAGTGTAGGTGGTTGGGATGTTGTAGACAGAATCGCCGGTCTCTACACTGTATACCACTAGGCGACCTGATGAGGAGCCTGACGCAACAAGTGATCCGTCGAACGAGGAAGCCACCGCGGTAACATAATCCCCACTTTTAGGCTCGAGATGTTGGAAGACCTTTGCCTGGCGAGGAGGATCCACCTCCCACAACTCAGTACACCTAGGCCCCTTGCCGCCAACAATAACAGTCTTGGGGCCAGGACGCCTCAGCCAGCACAAGACCGCATCTGTCATCCTCACAGTGAATTGTTGTTGACAGCAATCATCGCCAGAGTCAATGTTCCATAGACGAACACGACCATCCTCTGCACTAGACACGAGATACTCTCCACAGCCAGAGTAAGGATGAAATGCAACACTCTTGATATCCACTCCGACTTCACCATGCAGCGTGATGGTACTAACACCGGTGCGAACGTCCCACAACGTGATGGAGTAACCGCAAACTGTGGCAAGGATTCGATTGTCGTGGGAGAACGAAAGAGAATCGACATAGTCCCCATGTTTGAATTCAGCCAGTAGCTCTCCAGTTGCAGAGCGTGACAGGTAACTGAAACCCCAGCCACCAGCAGCGATCATGGTTCCATCAGGGGAGTATTCCAGCGCGTAGACCCTATTCGGCATTTGTACAGTCCTAATAGGTCCGCCCTTCTGTGCCTTTGCGCCTCCAATGACAACTGCAGCTTCACATGCCAGGTCCGCTACATGAGATGATTTGAGCAGCGACTCGTTCGAAGCGAAAAGGAGGGCAGAATGGTAAATGTGGGCCACGGACGCGTCAACAATGTCGAACGCGTTCAAAATGAACCTTCGACCATCATCGGCCCAGTCGATCAGTGTCTTGTACTTGTCGTCGCACTGCGTTGAAGAGGCAATTAGCACGGAATAGCCCGATGAATGTGCAAGTCATACCGAGCTAAGCCACTCGTGCACATCGGTCAATGAATTAACGGCGGTTCGCAGATCCCGGAGGAGCCCAAGGACCTCGAACCACTGTAGCTGACGTGTGGTAAGGAAACGGCGGAGAGCGCAGGCCTTGCTAAGTTGTCCGTTCTCGTAATCAGCGTCGGAAAGTAGATGTTCCTCGCGATTGCCGTCGGTGAGGAGATGAGCAGCCCAGTATCGGCAACTGTATCTCAACGCTTCGGAGATGCATCGGTCAAGCGTGGTGAGAGCGACCTCGTCGTTCATGGCATACCGAGGCAGACCGCAGATGTTCTTCTTCAGCCCGCCTTCCATGGTCTCGAAGCAGCGTGTGGCGGCGTTGAAGTGGTGTGCATCTCGACCAATGTAAAATCGAGCATTCGTACATCGCGTCGAGTCTGAGAGGAAATCAGGGAAGGATTTATGAAAGAAACGAATGGGGAGGGTGGAATCCTCCGGTACAAGAAGCACGGAGTGAAGTGACCTGAGGGATGTCTGAATGGTAGCCGAGTTCAGGCCCAAGATGTCCGCCATTGTCGAAGTAGAGACGAGATCACTTGCGACTACGAGGAAGCCCAGTATAGATCGAATCCTCTGCATGAAGTCGTCGTCCTTCTTGGAGAATGCACGTGAAAGGACATCGAGGTAAAGGTTGTCGAGGCCAGATGACCCTTCCTTGACAAATCTGTCTTTCTGGCTCAAAAGCGCGTTTAGCTGGTCTTGCGGATTACTGACTTCGTCAAAGATTAATTTGACTGCTGTCGCTGCGAAGATAAAGAGACCGCCAGATTTTGCCACAAGATTCTCCACATCAGATTTACTGGGCCAGTCATTGGGAAGGTGGAGGTCGCTACGCCCTGCGCGAGCCTCCGAATCGTTGAGCTTCACCTCTAGGAATCGCCTGATGTCCTTGTCTACAGACGTCGCGCCTACTATGTGCAATATCATCACGTCGGTAACGGGCCTTAAGCCTTTGAGACGAAACCCCATGCGGATGTTCGTCTCTGGACGGCTCGTGATGAAGAATTTGATCTTCGGAATGCGTGCAATGAATTGGGCTAAGTACGAGAGGATGATGGAGGTGGCTTCGTCGTCCCTGCATTCATCAAGCGCATCGATGACAATGACAGTCTCTATGCCAGACTCATCCGCTGGGCGGATGATAAGTTCCTGAAATTGGTTGTGGAGAGCCAACGACGCGATGTCCTGATTTTTCTCGAGGGCATCCAGAACCGCTTTCCTGAATTTCAGCGAGGCGTTGTTTGAAGATGTCGCAAGATGGAACGCAATGGTCGGGAAGATCATCGTCCGATCGCTTGCGTGCGCGGAGGACCGAGAACAGAAGAAACTGGCACCAAGCCGCCCGTTATCAGCAAGTTGCTCTGCAAAGCTCTGCGCGATGGTCGACTTCCCGCTACCAGCGTGACCGTTAAGCCAATAGACTTGTTTTGCAGAGGAGCTGTCGGCCCACTCCATGAGCTCGCGTAAGATGTCCACCCGTGTATCTTCGAGACAGTGCGAGCGTGTATCAGACCCAGATGCGTTGAAGCCAGCGTCCTTCGCGCGAGGTAGCTTGTCGAGAGAGTCCCGCTCGTCTAGTAACAATCTGAAATGAGCGACATGCTTCATGATCATAAATTAAGAAGTAATTCACCGTAGTTCTGGCCAAGATGTGGTCCAGAATCAGTGGGTATAAATGCTGTCGATCGTTAAATGGACGTACAATCTGCTCCACCTGGAGCCTATGGATGTTTTCGACTAGAGAACGCTGTTGACTGCATCAGTAGTGTCTAGCAGCAGAATCGGGACCAGTAGACACCTCATAGTCGTTGAGGGCTTGCTCAACATCGCGTATATATCCTTCAATCACCTCCTTGGTGTCAGATGCCGTGAAAGTGCGCTGGGTGATCTTTTCCTGGACTATCTCCTTCAGTTTCTTCCGTTTAGCGTCCAATTCCCTGCATAACATGTCAATCAATGTACTAGAGGCAGTCGAAAGACACAACAATCACTCTGTCAAGACACTACGACAATGAAGTGCATGTGTGTCGTTTGTTGTGGTCCACGATCTCTCAATCGCCTCGATCCGCTTCAAGAGCCGTTTAGCATCTTTCTTGTTACCTCGGGTGTTCTGATTCGTCTTTGAATGCCATGAAACATGCCCAAAGTTGCTATCGCCGCTCACCTTGGCAAGTTTACGGAGAAAATTCATGCCGGCCGCTGCGCTCTTGAGAGGAGGAAAGACGTCGGACACCACTTCTGTCAGATCCAGCAATGTCGTGCCGACTCCTTTGGCTAGATTTCCAGCATTGCTCTTCATAGCCAGCGACGCGTTAGCCTCTTGATCGTCGGTGACGTCTCTGACCTAGCTACTTACAATGCGCATGTGCCCCGTTCCTGCTTCGCTTGCGCCATCTGATCCTGCCACCACTCTTTGGTTCGATGCGCTTGCGACGCCTCCGACTGTCCCTGCCCTGTCCTGTGAATGTTCGACGTCGCTCGCCCTGGATGCATCAGCGCCTGAGTCACTGACAATTGCGGCCTCCGTCGTAGGATTGGCTATATTCTTGAGCCAAGCACGAATGCGTTTGGGCATCGCTGTGGAGCCTCAAAAAAGCAACGAGATGGTAGCGTATGTGAGGTTGTCGTGTGGGAACCGCTGGAGCAGGAGAGTGTCAGCACGGGTCAAGAGCGCCAGAGGCACAGAAGATGCCCACCATCTCCCACGAGCATAGAGCGTGTAAGCCTGGCATTGCGGAACATTGCGCGGCATATTGCAAGCCTGCCTCTGCGAAGACTGTGCTTCAGACCCTTATAGTAAGCTGGGACACAGCACGTGGATGCATCGTCCCGCACATACGGCAACCTTCGAATAACAGTTCTATTCGTGTTCCTTCCTACTGTTCCTGCTATTTGAACCAGTATCAGTAAACCTGCGCAGTGAACTGTATCAGCGATATTCCCACAGTCATCACAATGTAACATCCTTGTGTTTCCCCGTGTGTCGCTGGCTGATAGACCTATCCTTATTCCTCGCCCTCTGGGTCTTCCCAGCGTCGTACTGAGATGTTGTGAAAGTCATCAGAGTTTCAGCCATCACGGTGTACGTGTGAGAGGGCAGGATGAACGTGAACGCCTGTTGTCACTTGGATGCGTAACTCTCTACAAACCTTGAGCCTTTGTTGTCTTCCTTCCACCCCTACACACGTAGTTCCCTTCACCACTAGATGATGCCTTTCATACGGGCCTTGCACGGCGATCGTCCAGAATTGCACTCCCCACCGCGCATCCATCCTCATCCGTCTTGTGGTCAAAGTGCACTTTGTGTACCACGCTGACCTTACCCGCTTCGTTTCCCAGTGTAGGCAATCTATGTGAAAGGGTCGCTCCCCATGTTGAGGAAGCACACCTGTATGTCGAGGTTTTTGCGAAACCAATACCGGCGTGACTTGTGATTGGCCTGCGCTGTGAACGATTATGTAAGCCGCAAGTTTTCGTCTCTTTCAACGATTATCGAGCTGACCTTGAAGCCTCTTGCCCACGAATGTGAACGGTGAGTTGAAGGTCGTACGTGGCTATGGCAGCTGGAACTTGGAACTTGGCCCTCCTCGACGACTCGATACGCGCACCCTTTCTGCAGACTCCTACCCTCTCTTCTCCCAAGAACGACGACCACGTTAGCGGTGACTTGACGCCGTTCTCATTCAACAGCTGACTACCGCACTGTCTGCCAGGTGGGAGACAAATATTTCACATTCACGTCTAGCTCGCATTACCCACACAGAAGCTAGAGATCTTCACCACAACAAACAGTCCTGCTTTCGTCCACTCGAAAAGACACGCCTTTGCTGTGCATCTGTTCAGTACTCATACTACACCGTCGTTTCCCCTCGTCCTCAGCCTCTTGCAGCTTCCCTTGCTTTTCACGTCTTGCTATACGGCCGGCTGTTCCGAGTATTCCCACTTTCTCTCTCGCCAGTCTCGCAAACAAACTCATCGACAAGCCATTCCTTCTCTGACCATCTGTGCTAGCTCACGACAGGCACTTCGACCCATGAGCCACTCGCCGCTCCACTGTACACCAAGCACGGAAACAAGAGTACTCGCAAATTGGCAACAGATGCATCCTACTCTCGTCACTCTGTCTTCGAGCATCTGTAAACTCATCGCCAACATCGGGGCTTCCACCCGCGTTCGCTACTAGGCTGGAATAGATCATCTCTTCCTTTCAGAGGAGAACATAGGCTCAATGGATGCACCCGCCTGGCAGACAGACGACATGTCTCCCTATACCGATGAAGATGAAGATATGGGCGCCGAACATCACAGGCGACTCATGCTCCCTGGTGCACGCTCAGACTTCCACCTGCCTCTCGACCGCGACGCTTCAAAGTCATTTGCGCCTTCAGGCTCGTTGCATGCTGGCAATGGCTCGGGACCCATTATTTCTCGCCTCGTCACGTTCCTACACGCTGAGTCTTATGTGTTTACCAATACCTCAGACAGACAAATGATCTCCAACGTCCATATTCGCTGTCCGAACAACTTGATAATTGGACTCGACCGTTGGCCCATCTCTTGCCCGTTGACAAGCTCAAACAACATCGTGCGCAAGACAATCGACGATCTCCTAGAAGCACTTTTGCGCTCCGAGACGCATGAAGTCGATGACATCCCAAGGCCCGTCTCACAGAGTTGAGCATAGCAATCGCACATCTGACGGAGAGCACATGCAAACACTGACGCCTTGAAGACTGACCTGGACGCGAATGGCCCACTCAGTGAGTAGTATCTACAATCCGCCAATTGTCGGACAAATGCCCGCTCGCTAGCGATCTTACTCCAATCTCAGTTGTAATTCGAGCATATGACTTGGTCCAGACTTACTAGTACCAGACTGCGCCGTTTAGGCCCATTCGTGTCGTGGCGCCTATTCGGTGGGCTGCATACTCGACTCGTGTGGTGCACCCCGCCATCTACTCTTCATACCATTGCTCAAGGCACCTGCCGAAGGTCTAGGAAAGGCCTACGCATTAGATTGCATCGAACAGTAAAGAAACACACACAGTGGCTCCTCCTAGACTAAAGGTATCCTCTGAATACCAGCTTCATCTCTCGTTGTCCGATATTCGCTCCTCTCCTGGTCTGCTGCACCGAATACTCATATTGCCCAACATTTTGCTCCCCTCGCGCTAGCGCAAGGCACATCTGCTTCGCTCTCTTATTGCATGCAGTGAATCCTGTATTGCTGTCTCGTCTCGTCGCCGTCGGTCTCCTGGTTCTCTCTCTTCTCGTTGGTTCATTCGCGCGCAGCCTCAGTCTCGTCGTTCCTGATGGGCTCTCCTACTGTACGACGACTTATCTCAAACATTTACTCTATCAATCGTTCTGCCACCCATCGTATCTATTGCTCATCTCCACTGCCTCGCGTCACGCAATCCGAATTCTGGGGCTTCAACGAGCTGTGCGCGACTAGAGGCTGAGGTGTCTCGTGGTCGGTGCAGGTTTACGCGCGCATAATGCAGTCCCGTCTCGAACTTTTCCATGTGCCCTCAACGTTCAACATTGTCAGCAATGCCTCATTTACGCTGGAGACCTTCTATGCGCCCTATTTATCCACTTATCCAAGACGCTTTTTGCCGTCATCGCTGTGTTCTGCATGCTTTTTTTTGAGATCCCAAGTGATATCATTCTCATGTTCTCCACTTCCCTCCGTCCAGTGTCCTTCCATCGTATCCGGCAAAACCTACGAAAATAGCGAGAAACATAACAGACGAAAGTCTCATCACATCGTCTTCTTCATTCCTATCGCTACCCTTGACCAGCGTGTTTACGATTGTGAGTCCTCTTCAAGCGTTTTCGGGTTGCCCTTCCACTCCTCCACCGTTCTCCCCTACACCTCTTGCCGTCCGGTCCCTTTGTCATTATCCACATCCGCACGCATCCTTTTCCTCCCATCCATCCATCCTCACACATTCCCGTGGGTGAAGCACACCCTATGTACGGTGTTGCCCCACCCGCTTTGTACGCGCTGTATGCCTTGCAAAACAATTCATGCTTTGCTTTGCAACTCTGCGTGGGCATGCTTGAGTGCCTGTGCTCTCATTTCGAGGATCAGTCCAAGTAGGTAGAGCAAAGGATGATACCAGAAATATACACTAGCAATGTCGTACATTTGGAAGAGCTATCGTTCGGACCCCACATGCGAAAAGTCAACAAGTACCAGACAACCGCCCCCAAAGCTAGCCTTTCCCCGTCCCATCGTCCTATCATGCCTTTGAATGTTGTTTCTGGGTGTAATCCTCCGGCACCCTTCGACGCTGAGACTCACTTCCCGCCGGACTCTAGTTGATTACATGGTGCCTCTGAGTCAGTGACTGGGCCGTCAGCTCCAACGAGGGACAGTGAGTTGCCTGCCTCCTCCACAGAATGGTGTGTTTTAGGCACGACAGCCAGAGTGGTTAGGAATTCCAAGTATCTGGATGCTAATGTAAGCGACTGATGTGTACTCGGGATCTCTGGATCTTATTGCCGATCTTCAACTGCGACGTTCAATCTCTCTCGACTCTGGCCGTTGAATATTCTTCCTAGTGAACGTTGGCCCCCAGCTGAAGCCTTTCATGGCCACTGATACTCACAGTCAGTCAAACAGCCGCGGCTCGGCCAGTTGACCGTGGACAGTGGACGCCCTCGAAGGATCGACCCGAGAACAACACCGCAACATACAGTACTCGGTGCGTTCACCACAGAACTCCTTCTGCATCGTCGCTCTTCTCAACCCCCTTGCAGATTCTTTCAAGAGCTACTTTACGACCTGCTTTCTATCTTCGCCTAGTCTCTCGTAGCACAAGCAAGCACGCTCAGATCCGTTCAGCGGCAGACCATGTCTCCCCTGGTCATCTCAGGTGCTAGCTTGCGATAGGCTCCTTGACTCCCTTCAATGAGCAGATGGACGTTCCCATTCCCGTCGACAGCCAGCGCACACCACACAATCAATAAGACAGTGGGAGGTGCGTTTTACTCTTGTCACTCTTATCTCACCGACTTATCGCCATTGCCTCTCTTCAGGACCCATATTCGCCTTCGCTACGGGGCGGGAATGGATGCATCCTCGAGGAAGAAGCCTCGCCGTGTCTGGGAAGAAGTGCAGTAGTCGTAACTTATGTCCAGTCTTCAAGGTTTTGAAACAGTGTTGATTGTTGCGAGCAATGCAGGGGTCAAAACAAGTGTGCACGGCATCAGGAAAACCGTCAATCCATACTCTTAGATAATCCTGCACAGGTGGTAAGGAATATCATGATTACACAGAATATGCTGAAATATCATCGAATTGCTCCGAGTACCCTAGAGTGATTGAGGCCTACGTGATTACGGTGAAATACGTGAACAATAAGTAAATCAGTACATTGTGCGATACAAGAATTTATTGCTAAATGGATTAATGTAGAAAGTACGACAATTGTCCAGAACGGTGGCGGACGTCCAAGCGGCAGGAGCAGTCGACCCGAACTTTGGGAAGAGATGTACGCTCTGACGAATGTCCGTGACTGGAATGATACTGGAAATATGGTCGCCGCGTTCGTCTACGAGGGGCGAAATGTTGTACATCCGATGATTCGGGTCGGGCTGCGTCTGAAGTTTGGTGTACCATTCGATATACGCGAGATGTTGCGGTATGTTTGTGGATGATTTGAAGAGGGCATCTTGCGCCGCGGTGGGCAGCGAGAATATGGCACGGACACGGCCAACGCGATAGCCTACCTCCAACATGAGTAAAAAAACATTAGAATCATAAAACCAGCTACACACCTGTAATGCCTGTAAGCCCGCCAGATCCGTCGTTAACGAGCACCGTGTCAAAGCGGCCTGGCACAGGTTTCCGTCGCGAATCCATCCGAGCCGGCCAGGCATGAACTGAGTCGACGGTGGATGGTTTGCCGGTGACTACATCCATGCGCTGGAACTTGAGGTGGTGCCAGACAGACAGCTTGCGCAAGGGGAGATGGAAGTTCCAAATAGCGTGTTCGAGTTGGCCGCGGGTGATATTTGGCTCATTAGTCAGTGTAACGAAGCGCGCAAGCGCCTCTCGAAAGAATCGTGCGCCGTACTGCTCGACTAGTTGCGGAATCGCGACCGATCTGACTGCTGGACGTTTTGCGAGGTGCAGGCGGCGGTCGAGATCCAAACCAGGAGGCGACCAAGTCTGCGGGATGGGCTTCTGGGGCTTCTCACGCTGACGGACTCGCCAATTAACGAACTGATCATGGCGGTAGATTTTCTCGCGCCGCTCTAGCCACACCGTCATCTGCGTAAACTCGTCCTTCTTGTTTGTTGCTCGATATGCGTCCTTTGTGAAATCTATGTGAAGTCTCTCCGTATACTCTGTATTGAAATTGTCTGTGGTGCCAAACAAGCGGATCGACTGCGTGTAGTGGAGGGCGAAATGTAGCTTCGGTAGGTTGAAGTTTTCACGAATCCCCAACTTGACGAAAACGTCCTTATCAGCATGGAAGCGAGCCAGGGCGTCATCAAGGAGAGAGAGGGTGTTGTCAGTATGCACAGGATATTGGGCCAAGTACAAGAAATCCAGGATGGCACGGACACACCTAACAACTGGCGCAGGCGAGACGGTGCCATCCAGGGGCGGCATATCCAGGACAAGTCCCAGCAAATGCGACATATGGTCATGCTCGTGCCCGGTGACTTTCGACAGCGAGCTAATTCCGTTGCCAAATATTCGGATATGGTGATTGGGTGGCATCCGACGACATCGTGCATCGATTTCGGCGGCTCCAAAGGCTTCAATCAGCCAGGCAACGAGGTGCTTGACGATGCCCTGGTAGAGTTGGTGAAGAACGTCCGGTGTAATTGACCGGAATATGTGAGTGTACGGTAAATTGATCCAGAATGGCTCGATAACGGGTTTCACGTTTCCTTCTGCGCAGGATTTCAGGAATTTCTCGGGATGGTCTTCGAACGAATCCAAGATATTTAGAATCGCGGAAAGATCTCGAAGCTTGCTCGCCATCTCCGGGACATGGTCACCCAGCCAATCGTGCGGGATTGGGCAGCACGCACATTTCCCTGTGGTTCCTAGCGACGCCAAGATCTGTTCCGGATAATCACCGACAAAGCACGCAAATATGGGATGTGTCTTGTACGTGGCGCCGTTTCCGCTTACCATGGTCAAACCTGACACGCCAGCCTTTTCCAGTGGCTCAAGCACTTTCTTCATGCATGCGTGATACAAATTTGCGAGCATTCGACGACGTGCGGCTTTGTTAGCGATGAGTTCCAGCTTTGTTGTCGGGAGGTAACCGAGAAGCACATATGCGCGGGACGATGGTCTTCGACGGATTTCTTTGGGAATGTTGCCAATGGTAAGGTAGATGGGGTACGCCGTTTTGTTGCGAAACAAGGTCAGTTGAGTTTTGTCTGTCGATATAATGATGGGAATAATTGTTGCGCCAGGGGAATCGCGCTCCACCTCCTCCTATGATGCACATATCAATAAATCGTCACATCAAATTGTCGCGCTGTGCATCTTACCTGCGTAGCCCACCACCACCTGCCCGTCTGCATGTCATGAAACATGCGCTTCGTCTTCCCTGCATCCGTGTAATGCTTCTCAGGCGCGAACACAAGGTACACTCCAAAATCAGGGTCACCAAATAACGATCTGATGCACTCTATGATGTCTCTGTAGAATATCTCGCATACTTCATCCCCGATGAGGACTTCGTGGCGCGCGAACCGAGGTCGACCCGGTAGACGCTTGTCAACGATGTCGTTAAGCTCATCTGTAGTGCGAAACGACAGACCAAGCAAGTCGGGGACCTGGCATCGCACCGGTTAGTATTAGGTTCAAGTTCTCGCAAAGTTGATCTAGCTGACAAACCTCTGGTATTCTTAGAAGCTCTGTGAGCGCCGTCGACCCAGGGCCTCGTAACTTTGCCCAACGCGCAATCTCCCAGTCGATTCGCGACGAGAATGGTGCGTAAATGTTTTGAGTGGTAGGAACTTGCGTCGCATATACATCGTTACAGGTTTTCGATGTGCCAATCGGTTTCCCTGCTCCGCCTGGGTACTGTACAACATGCGGCGTGTGCAGAAGCTGACGCTCGGCCTCATCCCGCTGTAGGCGGTGGCGCTGCAGATTCGGCGGGGGATCACGGTCGATTACAGCTCCAGCAGTTCGAATTGCGCGCAGTGGTTCCATAGTAACCATATCTTCTTCTGTCTCTGTCTCCCAATCCGACTCCTCTAAATCGCCTAACCCCCCCTCGTCCTCGCTGGATTCCATTTCGACGTCGCCATCCTGATCCAAATCGGCATAGTCACCCAGCGCATCACCTGAAGGATCGATTCCCAGGTGGAACTGGCCGGTTTCATCAAGTTCCTCCACTGCTGACCCTATAATAACCTGCGGAAAAGCATGGTAATCGTTTGTATCATCACTGTCCTCATCGGAGAGGTTGTCGGAATTGCTGCTCGACTCTGTGTCGGAGAGGTTCTCTGCTGCGCCACGTTCCGCGAGATAACGTCGACACCCTTGAGCTTCGGTAAGACGATAATGATGTTTAAGGCCGCTTCGACTGAAGACTTCTTTGCATGCAGGACATTTACGAGACATTGTGTTGCATAGGAGGTTTTCAAGTTTGTTCTGGGCATTCAAAATCGGCGTCAGATAATCGCAATCCCGTGACCTTACAATTTTCAAGCTTCGGCTCAGTCAAGATCGATTCCATCCCAAGGTCTGTCCTTTGACAAGCGTCATCCAAAGGCCCTTCTTCGCATCCACTGTTTTCATTCCCTCATGTCTAGCTATTATGACCTCACGCCTGCTCAGAAGGCCCAAATCACCCGAGAGCGCAAAAAACGCGAAGCGGAGGCTTATGCTGCCGCTCTGGAGAGTGAGGGCAAACGTAAGTCAGTGTTTCAACCTTTCCTTTTGTAAACTGACCCTCAAACACTTCAGCCACACGAGCTACAAAAGAAAGAGCCATGGATAACGCCGGTGAGTCTGCAACTTATCCTGAAGGACTGGACCTCATGTAGTTACTTCAGTATGGAGGGGCGCAGCACCCACTGGGCATGGGCCTGCGCCGAAAACCAAGGTAGTGCCCACGGCGCCACAGAGTCGGGCAAATCCCAAGGCTGTCATGCGGCCTCGCGATCGCCGCCACCCTCCGCCTACTCTTTCAGACTCTGATGAGTGGCCTCGCGATGGCCGCCACCCTCCGCCTACCCTTTCTGACTCTGATGAGTCGGTTGGAGCTATCCGGCCTCCGTCCAAAAGGAAGCGGACCAGACAGCCTGAGGCAGAACGTGACGAACCCGCTGATGAACCTGCTGGTTTTGCAAAGCAAGCCAATCAACACAATAATCCCCCGTTGCGCCCGCAAAGCCAGGGTACAACTCAGTTGCCGCGATCAAGGAGCGCAGCCCAGCTCTTTGATGATGATGGTGACGACGAGGATGCTGAAGACGACAACAGCCGGCATCCATTCCTTTATGGCGACGACAATGGGCTTGCGTCCGATCAAGATGAAGACATTGATCTCGCTGCTGATCCGCATGGTTTGGCTGTCCAATTTCGATCTGAGGTAAGTAATCTTTCTATTTCTGACCCGCTTGCTCATTAATATTCAACCTTTCTTTTGATTGTTAGCTCCCTCGGACGATATCAGCTTCAACAAGAAGCCCTTCTCCTGTCGACATTCCACCCTTTGACCTTGATATGACCACTTCCACTGAACCCGAGGACCAGTCGGATCCTGATGAGGTCGATCTTAATGCACCCAGTACGACATCCTCCAAGCCTGGTGCTCATTCGCGCCTTGTCAAAGTCTCTAGTGGGCACCGTGCAAGGGCGCGGCATGCTGAGGTAATGTTTACTCCCTTACGATCTCACGCAGTCTCACATTGGTTGACAACTATCTTTAGAAGCCGCAATTCGTCACAGATCCGGGCACACCTCAGAGCCCCACCCAATCTGTTTTGAAGCCCGCTGATACTGAGAATACCAACAAAATCAGCCGCAATACCGACCCGAACTCGCCGAACTACGGCTGGCCTGCCACTGCCTACTATGAGCGTGACGCCAAGTCCCCTCTGGCACTCAAGGCACAGCCCCTTGCACTGCAGCAAATCATACGTGTCGCCCTCCGTGCAGCAATGGGCGACTTTTTGTTCACGACCGCATATCCATCGGACGAGAACAACTCGAAATACCTACGCTCTCTCCTTCGTAAATGCGCTCGGCGCCTCAAGTTTACTGACTACGCCGAGCGCTTCGAGAAAGATGTTAAGTTCGGTGCGGACGTCGCTCAGCTGGCAAGTTTTTTCCCCCTTAAGTCAGTATATGTTAACATACTACCCTCAATCAGATTACTGCTCGTTTCGCCAACGATCGTAAGCTTGTCAAGGACGTCGCCAGCACACACGTCGTCATCCACTATGGCCTCCGTCCTGGTAAAGCGTGCGAAACCAGAGTCAAGGATCTTACCGACGGCTACAAATATATTTTTCCTGATGAGGTGGGTTCCTGGACCTTGTTTGTGACGATCCTCGCTAACCTTCAACTTCTTTCAGGATGGTCATTTGAGGCAAAATAAGCCCTTCCTACATGATTGCATTACGACAGTGATAACACAATCATTCTTTGCTTCTGCGCGCGCGTCTCTCGCACAGAAGCATGCGAAGCGCTTTAGCTCTGTCTTCGAGGAGGGACCCCAAAAGGATGAACTCGAGCTTCCCATTCCAATGGTGGCTTTAGCCGCCACCGCGGTGCGTTATACTTCTTTGGATATATAACATCGAGTCTGATGCTTCGTCTAGATTCATTGTAGCCTGAAGGAGTGGAAGGATGGGAAGTATGCCAAGTTATCGTTCCATGGTAATTCATACCAGGATATCTACGAGCACCATGTACGAGTGCTCGAAGATATCCGTGTCCAGCGTGGTAAGTATCACCGTCTTATGTCCGATATGTACAAAATCGCCGCGTACGTCACCCTGATGCCTTTCACTGGTTGTTCACCCACTAACCCGTGTTTCAGTATTGGCAAGGTGACCATAGGTGCGGTAGCTGTCGATGTCGGTGCAATGGAGGAGTAGTTTCATTAGTTGTCTGCTCCATAGCCAATAGTTTGTAACCTCGAAAATTGAAGCAAATCCCCACTCCGAGTTCTGTTTTGAGTAGTCAACACTGGAACCAAACGGTGTCTGCTCATTAATGCATCAACGATCATGAGTTACCGCGCTGAACTTGAGCAAAATCTCTTCTATTGTAACAACTCTATACGAAGAATGTGGGAAAATATGTCCGTTTATTTGCCAGCTATCAATTCTGAGATATTCCTTTCGCATTGCTCTATTCCGAATATTCGCGTTATTACTCATAAATGAGCATATGATAAGGTATTATAGGCTAGTCTCAAAGCATTAGGGTAAAGTACGGATGTACGGAATCCCTGATGTCACTCCGCCCCTCTCTACTCCCGGAAATAGTGGGGATGCTGCGTCAACTGCAGGTATACCGCATTGTTGTTGAAGTGGTTCAGCACGCATATCGCTACGACGATGGCCATGTAGCCGCAGTGCACCCAGTCTGAGAATTGTCCTGCTAAACAGGCTACTCACCAGCCTGAACCTGTTACCACTCCTTCTGCGACGCACAACCTATCCCGTGGCCAGTGTCTTTTGTGTAGAAGGTGTGCACGACTGGTACGGGTTGTCCGCTTCAAGGTGCACAGCCGCCGTAAGCTCCCATTCTCTGATTTCAGTCTACTACCGTATACTGATCAAATACTACAGGGCATTTTGCAAGCAGTACCCCAGTTGGTCGCCTATCCGCATGGTGCATTCCATGCTTCATGCTGCTCTCGACCCAGTTGCAGCCGTCTGCAATATTTATGGCGCTGCGGCGCGTAGTTCGACTTCCCAACTTTTTTGGACCAGTCGGCGTTGGGAGCGAGATCTCCGTGACATGAGGTCTCGAGTCTCATTTACCTCTCGATTGCGATGCTTTAGAGGCAGTTACACCTTTCGGGCTCATCCTTCACGGTTGTACGGTGACAAACAAGTGGCTCGACGATCAGACGTTTCTGAACAAGACCTCGTACGTTCTTATACATCATGATAAATCCTATATAGGCACTGACTTTTGCATCAGGCACACTATATCCAACGGCCCAAACCGTTCTCTAAGAAAGTTGGGATCACTGGCACTTGATCTTATTGCGCACGATCGTTGGATTCTCATGGACGAATGGTGCCTATGGTCGACACAGCTGAACGTCTATCACGCGCCTTTGTCCTCTGCGCCGTTCCCCAGCCTATCTCTCTCCTCTCGACAAGCCCACACAACGATTATGGTACGCAAGGCGATTGCTAATGTCGTGGAAGCATTTCAACGATCCGAAGCTTACGAAGTTGACGGCATCCCAGAGCCTGTCTTCTACGCAGTATGGTTAGCAGGATGCTGCCACCATCTTCAGACTGGAGCTCTGCAGCGGACGAGCACCCGTTCGTGGCAACATGAGGTTCCAGGCATAGTATCTCGAGCCGCGAACTATCTCCATCGAACATATGTGTCCTGCAGCGACTTGCCTTCGCCTTTGCTCCAGGCTTTGTAGACGAATTCCCGCCTCTGGCCTATGGATCCACAGATGGTAAGGCACCGTTACTGTCCCGTCCATGCTCCAAAGTATGCCACGCAGACAGCTTACACTGGCTACGGATATACGTTTCTGCACGCGTATGCTCCCGCCATGCATCCGCGTACACAGTCCCCGTCCTACAATCCATCGGTTGTCGGACAGATGCTAGGCCACTATTGGTCCTACTCTCAGACGCACTCTGAGCATGAAACGACTTGGGCTAGTACCAGTCTGCACCTATTTGATCAGTCCGTGCTATGGCGTCTCCTCATTGGGCTGCATACCGGAATCGCGTGGTGTACTGCGCTATCGACTTCTCATACGATCACCCGAGGCCCTTGCTGAAGATGTAGGAACTGGATCGCATCCGCAGGCGAAGAAAGCTACACAATGGCCCCTCCAGTGTCGAAGGCATCCGTTTCCTTGTGATGCCGACTTCATCTCTCGCTGTCCCATGTCTTACTGCTCTCCTGGGCTGCTGCACAATGCGCACATAGCGTTCGACATGGCTAATCTTTCCCCAAGCCCGAGGTGCATCCACTTTCCCTCTTTTGTCAAAAAACAGCAAGTGCTGGATTCTCTCGCTTCATCGTCGATTTCCGGGATTTTGGTCTCCTCGTAAATTCATTCGCACCGCCTCAGTTTCGACATCTCTTTGCAATTTCCCGCCACACAACGACATATCCATCCTTTCTCAGCGAACCGTCCATCAACCACGCATCGTATATATTGGCTTATTCACACCGCTTAACCACGTCTCGCAAACTATTCTTGGCCTACAATGAACTGTACATCGATCGGCGTAGAGGACTCTCGTGGTCGGCGCGTAGCAGCTCAAGCTGCGTTGACGCTGCGGGTCTTTGCGCGTGTTGTCCTTTCCCCTGGCCTTCGTCGATATCAGCAGCCGTCATGCACGCTGAAGATTCTCATTGTGCCCTACTTCACCGTCCCACTTGAGACGCTCTCGCACTAATTTGGTTTGTTCCTCCTCAGCGTCTTCGCCCTCATCAGCGTGTCTTGCATCTTTTCCTCCAGATTCCAAGGGATCTTGTTCTCATGTTTTCCACCTCCCTCTGTCTATGCTGTCTCTCCTCGTGTCCTCGCATCCAGAAAACCGACAAAGAACAATGAGACCAGACGGCTGCTCGTGCGTTTACGCTTCCGAGTTCTTTACGAGCGTTTTCGGGTTGCCCTTCAAACTCTAAGCTCCACCTTGTACCGTCCCTTGCCCGTTCCCCACATCCTTGCTGTCCCTTCATCACTCCGCACACCCGCTCATCCATCCATCCTCACTCGTTCCGTGGTCACAGCACACCCTATATACCGTGTTACCCCCAACCCGCTTTGTATCCTAGTGTAGGTCCTCTATGTTACTCGTTTTTGTCGGGTCCCCATCAGTATATGTGTGTGTCGTGGCTCTACATATGTATGCCCGCCATGCAGATGTGTATTTCAGACATTGCAGTAAATGCACTTCGAATGCCCTTGGAATCGACGTCGACTACTACGCATGCATACAAGTAATCGAAAGATTTATGGGGCTGCCGTGACATTCGGTGTACGGATGGTGGATGTGTGATGTATCGAGCAGCGAGTTGTACACGTACACTAGAAGGCACTGTCGTCCAACCTTGCACCCGAAAAGTCAACAAGAAGCAGGCCGCCGCCGCCCAAAGCTAGTCGTTCCTCACACCAGCGACCTTCCAATCTACCGAGGGAATTAGATCGACCACCTCTGTGTACAGGTGGAATCCACAGAATCCTTCGCCCTTCCTGTCCGTCGAGAACCCACTTTTCGTCATCCGATCGACAGCATGGTGCCTCTGAGCTAGTGAGCGTTGTGTCAACTCCGATGAGGGACGATGATTCGCCTGCTTCCTCGACAAAATGCAGCGTCTGCGTCGTGTCGGTCATTGCCCTGGCGTTCCTCCAGGTAGCAGAGTATCGCTTGCCGGATTCGCACTCGAGTACGAGAGTGATGTCGTTGTCGGGTTTTGAATGTTCTCGGTGGCTGATCCGCACAGCATATTCATTAGGGAAGTGACATTTCCTCGCGCAGCCAGAACCATGCGAGGGTCAGCGCCGTCACGTTGCTCTATTGTCCAGCAGTCGATTCGCGTATTTGTCGTGCGCCATGAGATTGCACAGTAGAAGAACCCCAGTGTGCCGTGGGTGTATGGTAAGATCCTGCTCCTATACTCCTCGTCGTCCTCCAGAATGATCTTCTGTTGTGCCATTGTCTCATCTTGAGACCAGTCCCAGAGATGCCCACACCCATCTGAGGCACTGACGATGACATAGTGGTTGTCAAATGAGAATACTGCGTCAATGACACGTCTTGAGTGCTCGCGTAGGACATTTTGAAGTGTCCCGTTCCGAGCATCCCATACTCGCACTGTTCCATCATCTGAGCCGGCGACCAACAGCTGCCCATCGTCGGAGAAGTGCGTGCAGGTGAGATCCTTGGTATGATTGTCGTCCTTGTCCTGGTTGAGGGCCCTGACTTGCGCTTCCCAGATGTTGACAGTCCTATCGTATGCACCAGAGACGATGAACCTGCCATCCGGAGAGAACGCGACAACTCTGACGTCATCACGATGCTCTTCAAACAGCGACACATCGCGACCAGAGGTGTCTGCTGGATAGACGACATGCATGGCACTCGAGCCAAACACTGCAAAGGCAAGCATGCTGGGGTTTGCAGTGGGCGAGAACTGCAGTGACAAGACAACGTGGGTGGTTGGGATGTTGTAGACAGCATCGCCCGTCTCTACATTGTATATAACGAGGTGATCTGTTGACAAGGCCGAAGCAACAAGTGATCCGTCAAACGAGGAAGCCACCGCGCGGACATCCTGCCCACTTTCACGCTCCTGATAATGAAGACCTTTGCCTGGCGAGGAGGATCCACCTCCCACAACTCAGTACACCAGACCCTTGCCACCGATAATGACAGTCTTGTGACCAGGACGCCTCAGCCAGCACAACACCACCTCTTCATCCCAACAGTGAATTGTTGCTGACAGTGACCATCGTCAGAGTCAATGTTCCATAGACGAACACGACCATCCTCTGCGCTAGACACGAGATACTCTCCACAGCCAGAGTAAGGATGAAATGCAACACTCTTGATATCCACTCCGACTTCGTCATGCAGCGTGATGGTACTAACACCGGTGCGAACATCCCACAACGTGATGGTGTCGCCGCATGCTGTGGCAAGGGTTCGATTGTCGTGGGAGAACGAAAGAGAGTCGACAATGCTACCATGTTTGAATTCAGCCAGTTGCTCTCCAGTTTCAGACCGGAACAGACAACTGAACTCATCGCCACCAGCAGCAATCATGGTTCCATCAGGGGAGTATTCCAATGTGTCAATACGATTCGGCATTTGTACAGTTCTGATAGGTCCGCCCTTCTGTGCCTTTGCGCCTCCAATGACAACTGCAGCTTCACATGCCAGGTCCGCTGCATGAGATGATTTAAGCAGCGAGTCGTTCGAAGTGAAAGGGAGGGCAGAGTGGTAGATGTGGGCCACAGACGCCTCAACAATGTCGAACGCGCTTAGGATGAACCTCCGACCGTCATAGGCCCAGTCGATCAATGTCTTGTACTTGTCGCCGCACTGCAGTGAAGATGCAATTAGCATGGGATATCCCCATAAATGTGTAAGTCATACCGAGGTAAACCACTCGTGCACATCGGTCAATGAATTAACGGCGGTTCGCAGATCCCGTAGGAGCCCCAGGACCTCGAACCACTGTAGCTGACGTGTGGTAAGGAACCGATGGAGAGTGCAGGGCTTGCCAGGTTGTCCGTTCTCGTAATCAGCGTCGCAGAGTAGGTGCGCTTCACGATTACCGTCGGAAAGGAGATGAGCTGCCCAGTATCGACAACTGTATCTCAGCGCCTCGCTGATGCATCGGTCGAGCATGGTGAGAGCGACCTCGTCGTTCATGGCATACCGAGGCAGACCGCAGATGTTCTTCTTCAGCCCGCCTTCCATGGTCTCGAAGCAGCGTGTGGCGGCGTTGAAGTGGTGTGCATCTCGATCAATGTAGAATCGAGGATTCGTGCATCGCGTCGAGTCTAGGAGAAAATCAGGGAAGGATTTGTGATAGAAACGGATGGGGAGATTGGTGTCCTCCGGTACAAGAAGCAGGGAATGAAGGGACCTCAGCGACGTCTTGATGATGTCCGAGTTGAAGCCCAGGATGTCCGCCATTGTCTGAATAGAAACGAGATCGCACGTCACGACGAGGAACCCTAGCATTGAACGAAGCCTCTGCGTCAAACGATCGTTTATCTTGGAATACGCGCGTGCGAGGATGTCGGCGTAAAGGAAATCAAGGCCAGACACGCCTTCCTCTGCAAAGCTGTCCGTCTTGCTCAGCAGTATGTTAAGTTGATCTTGTGGGTCGCTGTCTTTGTCAAAAATCAGCTTGACTGCTGTCGCCGCAAAGATGAAAAGGCCGGACGCCTTTGCCGCGAGTGTATCTATGTCCATCTCTCTAGGCCAGTGGTTGGGAAGGTGGAGGTCGCTGCGTCTTGCGCGAGCAGCCGGGTCGTTGAGCTTCACTTGTAGGAATAGCCTAATGTCCTTGTCCACCGACGTCGCAGCTACCTCGTGTAACTTCATTACATCGGTAACCGGCCTTAGGCCTTCGAGACGAAATCCCACGCGGATGTGCGGCTCTGGACGGCTCGTGATGAAGAACTTGATCTTCGGGATACCCGCGATATGCAGGGCCAGATACTTCAGGATGATGGAAGTGGCTTCGTCATCCTTGCATTCGTCAAGCGCGTCGATGACAACGACAGTCTCCATGCTAGACTCGTTCGCTGGGCGGATAATGAGCTCCTTGAATTGGTTGTGTAACGCCAACGATGCGATGTCCTGGTTCTCCTCAAGGGCGCGCAAGACTGCTTTCCTGAACTTCGGCGAGGCATTGTTTGCAGATGTCGCAAGTTGGAACGCAATGGTCGGAAATATCATCGTCCGATCGCTCGCGTGCACTGACCCCCGTGAGCAAAAGAAACTCGCTCCAAGCCTGCCTTTCGACGCAAGCTGCTCCGCAAAGCTCTGAGCTATGGTCGACTTGCCGCTGCCGGCATGGCCGTTCAGCCAACAGACCTGCTTCTCCGCGGGATCGGCAGCCCATCTCATAAGGTCACGAAGTATATCCACTCGAGTGTCTGAAAGGCAATTCGAGCGCGTGTCGGACCCGGATGCGTCGTACCGAACGTCTTTCGCGCGCGACAACTTGTCAAGGGCAGTCCGTTCATCTAGGCAGTTCGAGATGAGCGAACACGAATGAAGAGTCGGTATCAATATACGTCTTACCGTAATTCTGTCGAAGAGACAGACGAAAGCGTCAGCAAGATGGCGAGATTGTTGAGCAATGCGTGAAGGACGTACGATATGTTCAACACTAAGCTTGCGTAACTCTTCGTATTGCAGGGTTACGAGAGAGCCGCTCTAGTGTACGCGAAGCGTTGTAGTCTCAGTAAGCCTCGATAAAAGAGGTACTACTAATGTAATTGCACTGCTAACCTAGTGTACGCGAAGCGTTGTAGTCTACAGTGCATCAGACAATGTAAAGACAGTGTATAGAATGAATGAACTAACCTCAGTAAGCCTCGATAAAAGAGGTACTGAGGAACAAAGAGTTCGGTCGCCCGAAGATTGAAAACTACGGGCGCTCATACGCTACACTATAGTCCGTAAAAGGAAAGTGTCGTTCATACCTGATGAACCGTACCGAAAACCTTCGATTCCAACACGCCCACTCAGCGGGTATGAACTACAATTGGCCCATACCATCCAGAAAACGACTGTGCTTCTCGCGAGCGAGAGGCTTCGTCATGATGTCGGCGACCTGGTCTCCAGTGGGAACATATTCAGGTAGAATAAGGCCGTCGTCGTATGCATCGCGCGTGAAGTGATATCGGACCGCGATGTGCTTCGTGCGTTCGTGGTGTTCCGGATTCTTGATCAGGGCAATGGCGGACTGATTGTCGATGAGGAGAGGGACAGTGTAAGAAGAAGAAAGATGTCCAATCTCAATAAGAAATGCGCGAAGCCAAATGGCTTCCTTGGTGGCGTGCGAAGCTGCCATGTATTCGGCCTCAGTGCTCGAAAGAGCGGTCGAATGCTGTCGCTTCGATGACCAGCTAATGGCGCCACCGGATAAGATGAAAACGTATCCAGTGATCGAGCGTCGATCGTTGGGGTCCGAGGCCCAGTCAGCGTCGACATAGCCAATGAGGTCGGCCGAAATCGAATCGCGTGCGTCCGGAGGAGTTCCGCGATACGTGAGGCGGAGGTCTTTGCTACCTCGAAGGTAACGGTAGACCCGGGTAATAGCGAGTAGGTGTTCTCGACCTGGGGTTGCGGCGTGCTTGCTCAAGGCGCCCACTGAATAGGCAAGGTCGGGTCGAGTCCCAATCATTGCGTACATCAGCGAGCCGAGCATTGACTGATACTGCTTGACGTCGACCTCGGACTCGTTAGCGGGAAGCTTGATGAGTTTCGAGTTGGGGTCCATAGGAGTGGAGACCGGTCGACTGTCAGAGAGTCCGAAGCGGTCGAGGATAGTGGTGATGAACTGTCGTTGTGACAGCTCGAGAATGCGGCGTGGGCGGTCGCGTATGATCTCCATGTTGAGGATCCATCGGGCCTCGCCTAAATCGGTCATCTCAAACTCGCGGTGGAAACTTGCCTTGAAAAGGTTGATGACCTTGATGTCTTTGGAGACAATGAGCATGTCGTCGACGTAGACGGCGCAGATGACAGGTGTGCCACTCTCCATCTTGAAGAAAACAGCATGGTCGTGGTGCGATCGAGTGAAACCACGGTCGGTGAATTCCTTTGCGAGTCGCTGGTACCATTGGCGGCTGGACTGCTTCAGGCCGTAGAGGGACTTCTTCAGCTTCCAGACAGAGCTGTCATCGCCTTCGAACCCGGGGGGAGGTTTCATGTAGATCTCCTCGTTGAGATCGCCGTTGAGGAAAGCGGACTTGACGTCCATCTGGTGAATTTCGAGGTCCTCTTGAGCAGCGAGAGCGAGAATGGTGCGAATTGATGTGAATTTGGAAACCGGTGCGAACGTATCGTTGTAGTCGACTCCTTCGACCTGCGTAAAGCCCTTTGCGACGAGACGCGCCTTGTGCTTGACAATTTCACCGTCTGGTCCACGCTTAATGGCAAAGACCCAGCGGCAGTCTACAAGGGTCCAGTCCTTAGGCCTCTCCACCTCGTCGTACAGCTTCGCCTTGAGGAAAGCTTCCATCTCTGCAACACACGCAAGCCTCCATTCGAGAGCGTCTGGCCGTGCCATAGCTTGAGCGTAGGTGCGTGGTGGTTCGTCGAGTGAAGCCTTGAGAGCGTGCTGTTGCTCTGCTTCCTTCGCCTTTGCGACCGCTTCAATGGAGGCCTTGTCCCTGGAGTTCAAGTTGAACTTGGGATGGTCGTCCTGGGTAGGCAGTTGCTTAGTTCGAGTAGAACGCCGGAGTTCAGGAGCAGGTGCAGGAATGTGACGAGTGCGTGATAGAGTGGCAGGTCCGGGAGCAGGAGCGGCACCTGGTACAACGTCCTCAACAGGAGGTTCTGGGTGAAGAGAGGGTGCACGCGAGATGGCCTGTTCAGCATCGGATTCAACATCTTGTACGTCCGTCGACGTGTTCGACATGTCCTCCTTGGGTGTAGAGTCTCTGCTGCGATTCAGAGGGGCTGAAGACGGTGAAACGTCGAGGGTATCGTCGATGTCGATGATGACGCGGTCTGGGTCTAGCATGGAGCCTTCATCAAAGATGACGTCGCGTGACTCGTAAATGCGACCAGAGGGGCGGTGAAGAACGCAGTAGGCCTTGCGATGTTCAGCATATCCAAGGTGCACGCACTCGAGTGACTTAGCATCGAGCTTCTTGCGCTTCTCCTCAGGAATGTGAACATAGGCTTTGCAGCCGAAGATGCGTAGATGGGCGACTGACGGTTTGTTGCCAGTGGACGCCTCATATGGTGTCTTGCCATCAAGGGCGCGAGTCGGAGTACGTTGGAGGATGTGCGTGGCGTAGAGAACTGCGTGGCCCCAGTATGTCTTCGGAAGTCCAGCGTCCTTAAGCATAGTCCGTGCCATCTCCATGATCGTGCGGTTCATGCGCTCTGCGACACCATTTTCCTGCGGTGTGTAGGGGTTTGTCTTCTCGTGGTGAATCCCCTTGCTGCGGAGAAACGCCTCGAACTCGTCAGAGCAAAACTCGCCACCTCCGTCGCTACGGAAGTAGTTGCCTCGTTCACCAGTGAGGGCCTCAGCGCGAGCGTAGTAGTCCTTCGTGTGACTGAGAGTCTCGCTTTTGTGCTTGAGAAGGTTGGTGACTGGGAGGTGAGAGGCTTCATCGACGTGGAGAGCGAAATAGCGGTGACCTTGAGGTGTTTGGGTGTCCATTGGTCCGCAAACGTCAGCGTACACGCGGTTGAGGACGCGCGAGCTCTCGGTGTTGGATACCTTTGGAATGGGAAGACGAGTCTGCTTGCCCTCGAGGCAAGGGACGCAGATAGTCTTGGGGCGAGTCTGCTCACCGGTGATATCCATCCCTTCGACCATGCCCTGTCGAACCATCTTTAAGACGGAGTCAACGTTGATGTGACCGAGTCGGCGGTGCCAAGTCGTGACGTCAGCCTTAGCGACGGGCTTGACGTTGGCCTTGAGCGCGGTGAGAGGGAGTGGAGAGTCGGCGGAGTGCGCGCCCACTGAAGCGATGTAAGCGCGAAGGACTGGGAATGGCGTCGAGTTCAAGACGTAGAGGCCTTGGGTACGAGAGGCGCAGCCTGCCAGTTGGCCATCGGCGCGAAGGATATCGCAAGAGTTGTCCTTGAAGGCGATGTGGAAGCCTTTCTTGGTGAGGTGCGAGACGGAAAGAAGGTTCCCGTTGAGTTCTGGTACGTGGTAGACGTCAGAGAAGAGCGACTTCTTCGTCTGGTTCGCGCCAACGTGGAGGTTGACGGCTACGCGTCCAATGCCGACAGCTTTGATAGCGCGGTCGTCGCCTAGAAGGACCTGGAGAGGCGAAGCGAGAGGTTGGTACGTGAGGAACCAGTGGCGTTGCGAACTCATGTGCACAGAGGCACCGGAGTCGATGATCCACTTCGAAGGGAGGTCGGCACGGCCGGCGTGACCGTTCGCCATGAACAGCTGGAAGGTTTCGGAGTCCTCGCTGTGGTCCACGACGGCGACCTTTGCGTGCTCGCCCTCCTTCGACTTGTCCTTGTCCTTCCCTGCCTTGTCCTTCGAGGCCTTCTCCTCCTTATCCTTCTTCATTTTCCTGCACTCCTCCGTCGGGTGGCCCTTCTTCTTACAGTAAAGGCACCGGACGTCCGACTTCTTGCTCTGCTGGCCGGACTTGGCCTTCCCGGTCTTGGCGAGAAGAGCGACCTGAGCCGGATCGCGACGCGACTTCTCCTCCATGAGAATGGCGTTGATGACCGCGTCGGTCGATGGCTTGTCGGTCGAGGCCATGAGTATGGTCGAGAGGACGGAGTACGAGGGAGGAAGGGACATAATCATCGCCGAAGCAATGATCGCGTCGTCGAGAGGTTGACCGAGAGACGTGAGAATGAAGCCTTTCTGGCGCATCGCGTTGAGCTGGGGTTCGAGGGGCGTCTCGTCGGAGAGCGTGCCGCGGAAGAGGTCGGTGAGGAGCAGAACGATTGTCTGCTTACCTTTGCCCTCGTATCGCGTGTTGAGCTTCTCCCAAGCATCCTTCGCCAACGTAGTGTAGAGAACGCCATTCAGAGGCTCATCTCCGAGGGTGAGCGTGATTTGCGCGAGCGCCTCCTGGTTCGAGCGCATAAATTCTGCGTGCTCGTCCGGTTTAGTCGATCCAGGGTCCTTTTGCGTGCCATCGACAATCCCCATCAGTCCGCGCAGCTCGAGAACGGTTTTGATACGGTACTTCCACGTCTGGAAGTTCGAACCGTTGTCTTCCAACTTCCCAATGTCGAGAAGGCGATTGGAAGCGGCCACTTGGCGGGATGATGAGGTTGGTGTGGGTGTAGCCGGAGGGTCAGGAGTGGTCGACATGTTGAATTAAGAGAGTGTTAAGTTTGTGTTTAAAAAGAGCGGGGTTGATTATAAGCTTCCGGGGCTCATAACCTATTGCAGGGTTACGAGAGAGCCGCTCTAGTGTACGCGAAGCGTTGTAGTCTCAGTAAGCCTCGATAAAAGAGGTACTACTAATGTAATTGCACTGCTAACCTAGTGTACGCGAAGCGTTGTAGTCTACAGTGCATCAGACAATGTAAAGACAGTGTATAGAATGAATGAACTAACCTCAGTAAGCCTCGATAAAAGAGGTACTGAGGAACAAAGAGTTCGGTCGCCCGAAGATTGAAAACTACGGGCGCTCATACGCTACACTATAGTCCGTAAAAGGAAAGTGTCGTTCATACCTGATGAACCGTACCGAAAACCTTCGATTCCAACACTTCGAGCAGCACTCGCTGTTCTGTGCTAAGCTGATGGTCTCTTTGTGCCAGAGAAAGCTGGTAGTCATGTGAGCAGCGAATAACACCGTAAGATCAGGCTGAGTATACCTGATAATCTGAAAGCGCCTGATTAACCGCAGTAAGGCATTCTTGAATGAGCTTCGCGTTCTCAGGCGCGTTGAGAAATTGCTTGCATTCGTTAAGAAACCGCTCGTCGCGGTCAGGC
This sequence comes from Cytidiella melzeri, assembly GCA_022592445.1. Lineage (NCBI taxonomy): Eukaryota > Fungi > Basidiomycota > Agaricomycetes > Polyporales > Irpicaceae > Cytidiella > Cytidiella melzeri. The sequence continues at coordinate 2,172 of JABYQR010000389.1, read as the reverse complement.
CCTCCTAAGGGACCAAGCTTCTTGCTTATCTCCTCCAACTCTCTAGAATGCCGAGACAGTCAATAATTGACCGACACAAGTGGAATGAGCGACAAGTACTTTGACAACGTAATACGGTGCGCAGCCTCTTCCGGGTCGTCTAACGGTGTTTTCAATGAATCCAGGATTTTCTCAAGTCGACTGAACAGATTCTGTGCGTCCTTCTTGTTCTCTCCTGCTGTCTACTCGCTGGTCAGCCAGGTGTACATACCATGGAGCAAAACGGTACAACTCACTTCGGCATGCTCTACGATAAACTTCAGACCGGCTGCTACGACCTTGAGAGGAGCGAAACCAGAAGCCTCTGCGGCGTAATCAAGGACCTTTGAGGCTGGACTAGCGATGGTCAGAAAAATATCTCTTTTGGTGCGGTTCTCGCCATCGGCCTCGTCGTCGCGGGGTGTCGGTGAGGCGCCATCAATTCCGGCCAGTTCTGCGACTGCGCCCTCGTTGGAGACATCCTCTGCTCTTCCCTCGTCGAGATTAGGCGCTACATCTGGTACGCCCTCTATGCGCTCCTGTTCAACAGGCACTTCGACACGATCGTGCACGACAGCGGGTGTGACGACCTCCCCTATCCGATCTGCCTCTACCTGGACCTCTCCCTCTGTGGGTGGCTGTTTCTTCCTCCCGAGCTTCTTGATAAATTTCGAAATCCTTTTGTATAAAACAGAGCTGAAACAGTGGCTGGACATTGTTAAGAAAGAGTGAGTGAGAGAGGAAACGTGTGGCTGGAGCGCTGGAGGGACGCGTCCGTCGTGTAGGTGCCACCTGTCACGCGCATGGAAGCCTGGAAATGCGGAACGTTGCGCCAATACTGCGCTGATTTTATCGAGTTTTGGAGAGAATTTAGAAGTGGCTGCGGCCAGAGCTGACTCCTACGCACGATGTCCCATGCCCGATCCTGAAGCGACAATCTGTACTTGTGCTGGAGGCACAAAAAGATGCCTACTATCTGCCTCACGCGCGGAGCGTAGAAACCTGGTATTGCAGATTGTTGCGCCCATGCTGGCTTGGCGTGCAGGGAACGTGTGCTGTTGACCCGTCAAGCTGGGACACTGTACAGCACGGCACACGCGTGTATTGTCCAGCATATACGACAAGCTTCAGTCTAAAATTATTTTCGTGTTACTTTCTTAAGACTCATGCTATATGGACTAGTATCAGAGAATTCAGCGCGACGAAATGTAATGGTGATGTTCCCACAGTCATGAAAACGGAACGCCCTGGTGCGCCCTCGTGTGATGCTGGCGGATAGCCTTGTCGTAGTTCCTCGCCCTCCGAGTTCGAGTTTAGGCCTGCGCGCAGTGTACTGCGACGACATCTGTAAAATTCAACAGCGTCTTGTCCATGGTCAGGACGTCGACGAGATCTAGAGCGTCAGACAGAGATCCTGAGGCACGAAGGTTGAACGTTGAACGCCCGTCTACTCTGCCTCGGGGAGACTATCTAGAGCACAATCGGTGGCAGAACGAGCTTACACGCTAGTGGTCACCTTGCCGCGGCGTGCTCCTCGGTCCTGTTTTCACGCTTTTGAGTTCTCAAAGACGGTTGTTCTGAGTTGCCTTTGACCCATACCTTTCGTACTGTCCCGCCGTCAATCTACATTTCCGTATCACCCACCCAACCATCCCCAACCGCATCGTTCAGGCAATTCATTGGAATGGGACATTGTGCGTGTCGTGAGCGTTGCGAGAGCTTAAAGTGCCATAGCATTGCAAGCTGCATGAAAGTCCGTGCTGGACTGCCGCAGTTAAATGTACTCGCGTCGTCGATAGGGTTCCGTCGGAAATTCAGTGCCGACTTTCCGACAAATGTTAGAAACAAAATGCCGGTAGAGGTGTTTCCAACGTATGTTTTAAACATGTTACTTACAAAATGTAAGTAATTGTTAGAAACATGTAAGTAAATACTTTCTGACAATATAAGTAACAAAAACAGCATTGGAAAATCTGCCTGTAAACAACAAGTCAAGTCTCAAAAATGTACAAACTCTGAGTCATCAACTACATCTGATGCCAAGGTAGGAGCTACAACGGAAGCTTTGGGAGGTGGAGGAGTATAGATAGCATATTTAAGAGCGCAGTGGAAGCCAGATTGATCTCAAAATCAGAGGAAATCTTCCCAAATGAG